>SNQJ01S0022111.1:7634-38016 GCA_010110895.2 Picea sitchensis | reverse complement strand
CCCCCAGAAATAGCAGTTGCTCTGCTATTCAATTTTGAATCAAAGGAAAATTTCCAATACATATAGGATAGAAGCCATTACAACATACTCATTATGAGATTTATTCATCTCATTATGGGAATTGAACCCGGGTGGGGAGGATAACAATCATTCCTTACAACCATCCAAGCTAGACCCAATTGACAATATTCCTTAAAAAATTGGGGGACTAAATGGTTAGTTACCTCAAAACTGTCGAGAAACATGCATCTGACATACCATACATTGCTTTCAAGTTATACAATAACATTGTTGTCCCTAGTTGGTATACCTTGACCCATGTACTCGACCAAAGAGAGGGGTGGTGGAAGCATATTGCATTATTTCTAAGAAGGTATCTATGACATCAGTGTCATCCCCTAGTTCATTTTGCTAGAAAACATGTAACAACATTATCAATCATATTTTTCGTACGCCTTACGAGGTTGTCTACATAAAATAGATCCAATTCACAATGTAATACCGTTGAACCAGGTTGGTTTCTAGAAGATGGCATGTTACTATTGGTAGGGTAAAGCAGATGCCCATTTTCATCAAGCATCTACTTGAAATATCTTTCTCTTGATAAGAGCTTGCAGAATTTCGGGACTAATGGAATACCTTGAGCATCTGAACTTGATCCTGAATCTTGATCCTGCAAAATTCAAAGAATAATTATTCAACTACACATAAATTTAATGAGATAAATGAATTATAAATAAAATCTAGACGTATTGCAATCGACGTGAGAGAACTTGAAGGACTTCCAACAATATGGAATGAGCTGGAATATGAAGGATTAGCCATTTTATATTATAATTCTTTGTTTCCTGCATTTGAGCCAAAACCGTCATCTTGGGAAGCATAGAACAATCTAACTTCAAACATAATTTCGAATAAATTTTAGAAATTAATGATGTTCTTAATCATATAAAGACGCACCACCGGTGCGTTTTGATAAACCAAATGCAACGATGTGTTTAATTGAGTGAAGCATCGAAGACCGACCTTTGTTATTGCCTCTGCAAAGAAAAACCTCTACAAAATTTAAATGCGGATGTTTACATTTTCATTTTGCTAATTAAACCGTTTTACAGTGCATTATCATTTACACACTACCCCAATGCATTTCTAACTATATAGCGCATCGACTGAAGCAAGTGAGAAAAATAACGCGTGGTTACTATTAATGCGTTGAAATGTATTACAAAAAATAAATTGGTGCGTTATATGTACGCACCACACTAGTGCGCTACACACCGTATAACATACCGAAAATGTAATTTTTGAAAAAGAAATAGCGTGCATATTTATCATGAATGCGCTGAAATATACAACGAAAAAATGAGCGAAAATTTCAGTTTTCGTGTTTATAAACGAAAACCTTATATATTCTTTTATTTTTTTGGATAAATTTAGAAGAGAGATTTGTGCAACATAGATTTATCAACAAAGACTTTGGAGGGGTGGATTTTTTTTAGGAGCCAAATTCGAAAGGGATTACTGTAGATCACATAGAAATCTACAGAGTAGAAATTTCAGGTATATGATTTCATTCTATTTATCATCTTAATCTTTCCCTTATTTGATTCAAACAATTTTTAGTGCATTCCCAAGCAAAAAAAAAGGGTTTCATAGTTACCTTCAATATTGGAATCCCTAATTTCTACACTATGTTTTTTCCTTCTCTTTCTGTATTTCACAAGGGGAATTTTTTTTAAGATTTTTTTTTAGAGGGTTTGTTTATTTATATACGGGCATTTCCTATCCGTTGCAATGAAACCACTCATTGCATTGGATTTCAAACAGTGTCGTTGCTGTAGGTTTTTATTTTTAAACGTCTTCATGGTTAACGGTGCGCTCTGTACATAGGAAGAACATCAGTGAGTGTTTTTATGTCAAAAACAACGCTTAATTTAAATTAGAAATAATATGATTTTTTTTTTTTTGCAGTAGACGATGTGCATTGTACCTAGATAAGCACTAGGGAACATTTTCTTACAAAGAGCACCATGGATTTTAAAATGGAAATAATATATTTTTTTCATATGGAAACCGCCATTTCTTAAATTTGTTCACAGGTCGACGATGCGTAATAAACGATACTTAGGAAGCTGCGCTTTTCTTAATTCATAAAGCGGTGGCTGAATGCAAAAATTTGTAAGACATTTTCATTTTCGCAACGACATTGTTATAATATACCAGTGCATATAAATATGGTTGAAGCACTGCTGCGTATAAATATGATTGACATCCCAATGCGTATTAAGTTACTATATGCACCGGTATCAAATTTTGTAAAAAAATACATAATTTGTATATCTGTCGAATCCTAGTTTTTTTTTTCATGAAGATTTTGAAAATTACAATGGACAAACAAGGGGAAAAACAAGAAATGCTGATAGGGATGTCCAAAAAAATGTTAAAGAAGATTGTAAAATAAATGAACATAATTGGGTCACAAGAGGAGCCATGCCAACTACAATGTGCATTAGAGGTATGCAACCATTTATTTACTCTTCTATGTACACCAATTTTAATTATCGTATGAAATACTAATTTTCAATTGTTTTGTTGCAGAAAAGAAAAGAAAAAAAGAACCCATTCAACACATAAAATAGGACGTCGATGAATAAAAGGGTTGATGCAAACTTTGTGACTATTTACGTTTTCGGCCTTTCTTAAGATTTCGTGTTTTTTGTGTTCCTTATATTTACAAAATTAATTTACACTTTTCCATGGATGTCTTCTAATAGATGCTAACATATAAAGATGAGCCAACACATGAATTGATAAACATTGGTTTAAGTATGGGTTGTGAGTATATGTTGAAGTATGAAAGTTTAATTGAACAATTTGTAAGTAGCTATGTTGTTTAACTACCCTTGTTTTATAATTAATGAAACACCAAGAAAACTTTATATTAATTATATCGACTGTACTTTGTCATGGGGTATTAAACATGCAAGAAACAAAGTATGGAATATAGGCAACAAATGATATTTTGAGAGAAAGCGTGAAGATGGAAGATAAAGGGGCAGAACATAAAAAACAAGCCGATCAAGAAAACATTAGGTTAAATAACCAAAGTACAATATTGCCTACAAATGATAAAGAAATGAGACATGCATGCAACTTGAGCGATGACAATAGTTCAACTAATGAATGACAATCAATATAATTGAACGTTACAAAAGTTGTATGTTTTGGAATATTTGTCTCTGAAAATCAGGGATTTTTTTTAATGTACTCGACATATTGTCTCAATTGCATGAGGACATGTTACTAATAAGTGTAAAAATTATATATTGGTTGCATATTGATTATTGTGGGCCTTTACGTTGTCCATTTTTGTATGATAATGGTTCTCATATTTATATATAATAAAATGAGTTTCTTATTTTATTGCATTGTCAAATGTTGCGTTGTTGAATAATTAATATGTGGATATTTACATTGTTACAAATAACAGAGGTGTAATTCGATGGATACTGCATTAATGCAATCATTATATCAAAATGAAATAACAAAAATATAAAACAATATTATTATAAAAAATATTTGATTTTGAAATGATTAATTGAAAATTTGTAAAAAAAACAATTAATTAAAATATATACATATCAGTGCACTATATTCTTATGAATGCACTAGACGATGTGTGCCATAACATAGAATTTGATGTGTTTTGAGGAGTCATACACACCGATGCACATTACTTATAATAACACACCGATACGAACCATTGAGACAAAACATCGTTCCATAAACGACATAATGTACAATAATATTTATCGTTTCAAAATTGTAGGGTGCTCATGTTTAAAATATACATTGGAGAACTAAATATAATGTATGCATCGGTGCACTACTTTTATTATACACACCAGGGTTCTAAATATAATGTACGCATCAATGCTTTTAGTATAATATTCGCATCAGTGCTTGGTAACAATAATGACATCGACATCTCACCTCAAATATTTGAAATTTCACTACCCTTCGATGCACATGGTAAAAAAAACATCGATACGTACTAATTATACATGCATCGGGGGACACTCTATATTAAATGCACTGGTGCACACTATAACTTAAGCGCACCATGGAATACAAAAATTAAAAAGAACTGGTGCTTTATATGCAAACAAGGAAGAATTGGTGCATAGAAAGTATAAGAGAATCAATGCTATGCATACAATGAAAATGGCGAAATTGGTGCACAATAATTATAAACACACCAAAACTTTTGTATTATATTAACGCACCGAGGAGGGTTGTAAAGAGCGCACCGGTGCGTTTTGACAATAAAAGCACTGAAAAAAAAACCTCCGCTACAACCTCCGCCCACCCAATTTTTATTTATTTATATGGAACATTCGTTAAAACCTATGCCAAAACCTCCGTTACAACCTCTACCCACCCAAATGTTTTTAGTTATATGGAACATCTGCTAAAACCTTTGTAGTCAATATAGGAATTTGTAGCGGAGGTTTTTTTTTAAATTTTGTCAAATTTTGTAACACTAAAAACCTCTGCCAAAAGGTGTTCTCATTGCAGTGATTTCTAGCTCCACCTCCTAGACATCATCATTGTAGGATTTGAAACACCAATTAGAATTGATTAATCATCATACTTGTTCTCAAGTTGTGCTAACTTATTGTCATATTTTTTTATCAACTTGATCCATCCTTTGCAAAATTTTACAACTTTGACTACCTCTTCTCTTAATTGCATAGGCCACCAACCCTTCACTTCTTGATAGAATTCTATCATTTAGACATATTTGGAATTTTTTCTCCTGGAGTAACTAGAGTTAGGGATCTAAGGCATTAGTTTTGCATCAATGTGTGTACTGGAAGTTTAACCATGTTTCTCTCTTACCTTTTCTTCTATGGTTTCCACCTCACTTTTAACCTCCATGGAGAAGCAAGGATGATAGGATTTTGCAACAAACTTTGGAGGGATTAGTGTTTTCCTTCCCTGGACCTCATCTTATCCCACACCCTTATCTTTCTTACGTTTGTGTGGACACCCTCTCTGGGCATTCAAAATATGACATGGCAAAGGGGTTGTGCTTTGGTTGAGGAGTCATGAACGCGATGCTTAAGCCATGAATGCCAAACCCATCAACTTAGGATCCACAAACACAAAGCCAAAGTGATGAACACAAAACAAATCCTAAGCACCAAACAATGCCAAAGCCACGAACAAAGCTAAAGCCATAGACATTGAACCCTAACTAAAAATCCACAAACATGGTTCTATTAACCTAAAAAACAAAGAGCTACAATACTGCAAAGGAATCCATCAAAATCATCAAAGCATTGCAAACATGTAGAGACCAACAATGACACATAAATAATGAAAAGCAAAGGAATCCATCAAAATCCTCAAAGCATTACAATCCTCAAAGCATTGCAAACATGTAGAGACCAACAATGACACATGACACATAGTCAAATCTCATCTTAAGCTCACAATGTCATGATTTTATTCATTTCCCCTATATATCGAGTCTCGCATTGCTCACTACCTTTCATAATGACCACCGTTAATTTATTTCCTATCCACCAGTTTCGAATCCCCGTGTTAATGGGAGAGCGAGGGAAGGATTGCTTTGATAACCTTCACATCCCTTCCATCACTTCCCTCTCACCTTTTTGCATGAGACTCTTATATTGAACTACATCGCATGGAGGATCCTCGTCAACTCACTTAATCCTCCTTAGATAACCTCCCTAACACTCCATCCAAGTATAATAAATAATTATCAATTATAAAATACATTTATTTTCGTTAATATGAAATAATAATATTTAAAAATAAATTATTTTTGAAGATCTTATTCAATATTATTAATAACTAATACATGAGTTATTAATTTAATAATCATTCTTATTGTAATATTTTGAAGCACTTATATTTTATTATTAAAAATATAATATTATGACTTATTATTAATTAAAAATAATATTTATTATTAGTTAAAAAACTGTTTTTGACCTCTTATAATTTATTATTAAATTATTTTTATTAATAATAAATTTATTATTAAATTATTTATTTTAATAATAAGTTTATTATTAAATTATTTTTAATAACAATAAATGGTCATTATTACATAAGCTCTGAGCTTTATTATTAGGCATGATGTTTTGTGACATAACACAATGCAACTTCTTCTTTTACTAATGATACACATTGGACGTCATATGACACAAACATTAATTTTGTATATATATATATATATTTTTGGTTATAACACAATTCACATGAATCAACTATGAAGTAAAAGCAAAATCAAGAAAATAACCTTCATGACATAATTTAGTGAAATATGTTTTCACATGGCACATTTTACATCACACAATCATTGATGATGCAAACATGAAAGACATGGCATAATTATGACGTGCATCGAGAAAAAGTGACTCAACCAAGGTTCATAAGGCATCAACGATGCAAAGATATGATTCTAAACCCATGTAGTTCTTGACCAAATTACTTACAAGGCGGCACAAACCATGAACCCCATGATTCTGACTTTTCACAAACATAGTACTTATATATATCACTCCCATGGAGGTCAAAAATTAGTAGACAATGTGTCTTTTGCCAAGGTTATTGAGACCCTAAACATTTCAGAATGTCACTTTCATAGGAAACCAATAGCATCGAGCATCTCTGCCTCATTTTCCTTGAGGCATCATGGATGGGAAAATAAATTATGCATAGAAATACTCTCAAGAAGTCCTTATGGGTGGTTTGCTTCGATCTCATAGATGTAGAATTTAACCTTGTACAATTAAATGCTGCAAATAAATTATTAACAAAAACAGAAAAGATACAATGGCACACACACATTACACAAATATTTTAACCTTGGAAACCCAAATTGGAAAAACCAACAACCTATTTAGAGCCACACCTCTAATCTTATTTATTCATCATGTCTTCATTGTTTACAATAAAATACAATATATAGGATCCTGGGACATCCAAAACCCTAATCCATTGACCCAGATTAGTCAACAACCCTAATTCCTTAACCGAAATTAGAAAAGCATCGACAAAAACCATGTGTCGAAAAACCGTCAAATAATAGATGCAAAAACCACCAATTTGTTTTTGAGAGCCTTGCCCTTGAACCCCCGCATAGGGGGGATCCTAGCCCCCTGTGAACCCCCCACACAGGGTGCTCCGCCCCCTTGTGACCCCCTGAGCAAGGGGGGCTAGTGCCCCCTGCACACTCGACACAAAGAGAACACTAGATCTAGTCGTGCAAATAATATAACACATACCCAACATTCTCCCACTTGTTGTTTTCTTTGCATACATGGGGTTACATGGTTACATAGTCAACAAACCACGACAAAAAATGCCCATATATTCTCTACAACAAGAGAACTTCTCAATGCTCATATATTTTATTAATGAATCTGCAACATTCTTCAAAGTGTCCACCTTCATCAACAACACCTTCTTTTCTTCAACCATGTCTCTCACAAAGAGATATTGAACATCAATATGTTTTGTCTTTGAATGATAAGTCAAGTTCTTCGCTAGGAAGATTGCACTTTGAATGTCACAATCTATCCTTACAGCTAGTTGTACCAACCCAATAACTGAACACAATATCCTTAACCGTACAACTTCCCTGCTTTCATGAGTGGTTTCCATGTATTCAACTTCTGTAGTTGAGAGTGCCACTACATAATGTATTTTTCTCATCCAATTGATCACTCTTCCAAACAGGTTAAACACATACCCAGTTGTATATATTTTGCAATGTAAATCTCTAGCCTAGTCTACATCCACAAAGCCATGTATGTACAACACTCTGTCCAATCATAGTTTTCCTTGGTAGCACAATCCATAACTAGTAGTGCCACACAAAAACCTCAAAACCCTCTTTATTATTGTCCAATGCTCCTTCCCTGGTTTTGACATATACCTGCCCAAAAATACCACTACATGTTCAATGTCTAATCTACTGCAAGCCATTTCATACATCAAACTACCAACTACACTCACATATAGAACACACGACATGCTCTCTTCCTCTTCCTGTGTCTTGAGACACTCATCCGCAAATAACTTTACACCCATAGGAATAAGAACCCTGACCGGTTTACATTCCTACATATTAAACTTCTAGAATATGTCTCAATATATTTCCTCTGATTTAACCGAGTTTCTTGTTTGTCTGATGTATTTTAATTTCCATGTCCAAAATGAAATTTGCAGCACCAAGATCCTTCATGTCAAATTTAGAGGTGATCCAGAATTAGGAGTGTAACAAACTGATTAACATACTGAATACAATAAACACAAAGATATGAATATTAACACAGATATCCAGTGAACAATATCTTATATTGAATAATGAAATAGGTTGAAATTGTAAAACTGCAGAACTGAAACACTTGCTCGAATGGTGGTAGCTATCTCAGAGAAGAGATGTGGTTGCTATGTGCATCTGTCTGAGCATAATCGATTCTAATGAGTCTCTAGAGGAATTTTTTATATTACTCATGAATGCCAAAACCCTAGACATCCAAAATCCTAACCCTAGAAGGTGAAATGCCAAAGTCATGTGGGCCCCTATGGGTAAGTTGGTACCTCAACTTCCTGAGGTCGTAAATTTTGCATACGACCTCCATTTTAGGCACATGATAGTCCATTGGAAAGGTCTTTCATAGAACTACACATCCAGTCGTCAAACTTTGACTCTGTCTATAGTTTGTCTATGGCGAGCCAAAAAACCAATGTTTAGGGTCTCAAAATGGCCCTAGAAGTACAAAAATATGTGGTGACATGAAAACATACAAAATAATCTAGTTGGATTAGGTGAGGGGCCACTAGTATCCACCTGAAGTATGTGTGGGGCTTCAGACAACCCCAGAAGTGTATAACCCACAATTACACAGAAGTACAAAAGAACGTGCTAAACAAAAACGAACAAGAAGAGCCAGTTGGAATAGGTGGGTAGTCACCAATATCCACCTGGATCAATCCTCCCCACTTAGGAAGCAATGGTTTCAATTGTGTTGAGTTCCCCCATCAGGTGAGAAAAATTCTGCTGGATTTGGCCTCGGATGAGCCACTTGCCTTGGTGTAGGAGTTTCCTTTCCTTGACAACTCGATAAAGCTGTATCCTCTGCTGGCGAGTGCCCTTGACCTATGTGTCCACGATCTGATCAGTGGATGCTCGTTCCATGCAGTCAGGGTTGAGATTTGTTGGTGTCAGTTGTTATGCGATCTCTAAGGTGTCCAATAATGGTCGAAAATATGGCTGAAGGAGGTCCACATTGAAAACTAGATGCAGGCCAAGGAAGGGTAGAGTGTTTATCTCAAAAGCATTGTTACCCACAACCTTGGTGATAGAGTAAGGCCCTTAGTGAAGTGGGCGAAGCTTCCGATGGGGTCCTGTGAGATGCTCCTTCTGCAAATGTAACTAGACTTTGTCGCCAACCTGAAACTGGTGTTGTACCCTATGTTGATCATGTCACTACTTGTACTTAGCATTGGATTTCTATAAAATCTCTTGTACCTATTGGTGGATGTGTTGAATTCACTCAATGAATCTGGTGGCTTTGTCGATCGTAGACTGATCATGGGAAGAGTTTGTCTATGCGGTGGCAAGAGGAAGTGCAACATCAATGGGTCCCAAGGGTTGGAATCCTAGACCCACCTGAAATGGGCTATGGCCGGTGGAGCTATGGAGAGTGTTGTTGTAACTGTGTTGAACATAGGGGATACTCTCATCCTAGGTATGTGGATGCTTAGAATTTTACAAGCACAGGATGTGCAGAATCATTCAATTGAAGACCTCTGTTTGGTCGTCGGTTTGGGGGTGGAAAGCAGTGGATTTTGTGAGATTGGTGTCCAACAATGACCAGAGACTCGACCAAAATGTGTCGAGGAACTTGTTTTCCTGGTCAGAGATGATGGTCTGTGGTATCCCAAAGTGGAACCACACTCATTCAAATAAGAACTTGGCAGTATGTGCCCCGATGATATTCTTCTTCTAGGTTGTGAGGATGGCCATCTTCAAAAACTGATCAACGACCACAAATACGTAGTCATTTCCTTGCTTGGTGGATGACAAGCCAAACATGTAATCCATTGATATGGATTCCCTAGGCTTCTTGAGAATAGTAAGAGGGGTGTATAAGCCTTGCTTCTTTATGGTTGGCTTGGCAATGGCATAGGTAGTGCAAGATCTGATATACTTGCTGACGTTCTGTCAAATTTTTGGCCAATAAAAATGTTTCTTAAGAACGACCACAGTTTTTCCACGCCAAAATGTCCTGCCACCCGACTGTAGTGGGATTCCTAAATCATATTTGCACACTCACTTATAGGAACACATATATGGCCCATGTGGCATAAGAGTTTGTCCTGAATGTGAAAATCGGTGACAATCACGCCTATACCCAAGAGATGATAGGTGGCGGTGAAGTCCAGATCTTGTTGATAAAGTAGGGGCCACTCAGATGCTTCATGTCCACATGAATGGATCACAGTGGTGAGTGCAACCAAAGGAGGCCGACTGAGGCAGTCAATGACACGATTTAAGATACATGTCTTATAATTTATGTTGATATGGAACTGCTGCAGATAGGTGGACCACTTCTGATGGCGACCATTCTGCAATTTCCCTTGTGTCTGTATGAACTACAAAGGCTTGTGATCAGTGTATATAATTGTCTCTTTTCCCAGAATGTAATGTTTCCATTGACGTCAAGCTTGTAAAATGGAATACATTTCCTTGTCATAGGTGGGGTATTTCTAGACAGTATCATAGAGTGTCTCACTATGGTATTCCACCGGATGATCGTGCTGAGTGAGAACTACGCCCACAACATAGTCAGATGCATCAGTCTCAATCTCAAATGATTGCTGCAGATCGGGAAAGGAGAGTACTAGAGCTGAGCACAAGTGATGCTTTAGATCATAAAATGCTTGTTGTTGTTCCTTCCCCCACACAAAATTGTCCCTACCACCGCCCTTGGTCACCTGGCTGAGGGCCCATGCAATATGGGAGAATCCCAACATGAACCATCAATAAAAGTTGGCTAGTGCCAAAAGCTCCGAAGATCGATCAGTGTGGTCGAGGCTGGTCAGTCATGGATGACTTGGATCTTAGCTGGATCAACATGTACCCCATGCTCATAAAAAATGTAGCCCAAGTATTGGACCTCATTCATATCAAAGGAGCATTTTTCCAAGTTAGCATATAGCTTGTGCTGCCACAGAGTGGTCAAAACCTGCTGAATATGCCATAGGTGCTCCTCCCATGTTTTGTTGAAGATGAGAATTTCATCCAAATATACCACCACAAAGGAGTTGGTGAAGGGTCTCAATACATCATCCATCAACCTCATGAAAGTGGTTGGTGCATTTTTTAATCTAAAGGTCATGACGAGACATTCAAAGAGACCTTTTTTAGATTTGAAGGTTGTCTTACATACATCAGTTGGTTCGATGGGAACCTAGTGGTAGCCAGACTTTAGGTCAATTTTGCTGAAGAAATTTCCCCCCTTGAGCTAGTCAAGAAGGTCATCAATCCTAGGAATGGGGTACTGGTTCTTGAATACGATTTTATTTAAGTCTCTGTAATCAATGCAAAGTCGTCACGTCCCATCCTTCTTTTGTACCAGTACAATCGAGCTTCCACAAGGGGAGGATCTAGGTCTGATGTGCCCCTTTTGAAGTAGCTCTTGGATCTGTCGCCCAATTTTTTCATTTTCCATCAATGAGCGATGATAGACTGGTCCATTAGGTAGAGGTGCAACCAGGGTTAGATCAATTGGATGCTTGACTTGGCAGTGTGTTGGTACCCCTGCAAGCAAGGAGAAGATGTCTCTGTATTCTTCCACGATCCCATCCACTTTCTTCTGCTGCAAAGAGATCCTCTGTGTAGAGGCCACATATGTGGTGGCGACCTTCTGCTTATTGTGAGCACAGATCACAAAGAAGACAAAATTCTCGGTTTGTGAGATGACCTTATTGCATTGCTTAGTAGAGATTAAAGAAATAACAGTAGGTGGCGCTACCTCTGGTATCCTGTACAATTGTCTACCCAAAGTAATAATAACATTGCAGGGTCTAGACTCATACACAACATGACACTTCCACAAATATGGTTGTTCTAAAAGAACATCACAAACATCAAGGTGAAAAATATCACATAGTACCTCATATTTTAACGGCTTGATGCCATAGGGAAGACGACATTGTTGGCTGACTCGAAGATCTCTTCCTTGGATAATCCAACCGATGGTGTAGGGCTATGGGTGCGGTTTCGTTGGAAGGTCTAGAAGCTTGATGACCTCTGCTGAAATCAGGTTCTTCTGACTCCCTCTATCGACAATGAAATGAAGTGGAGCCCCCTTTACCCACATCTGCGAGTAAAAGAGGTGTTATCCTTCCTATAGTTCTTCTGGTTTTCTTGGTCGAACTTTGATGGTAGCGATAGTGGCACTTGGTTCAACATCGATAATTCTCTTCCCTCCTTCATGATTTGATTCAGAATCAGAATAGGCCTCTGACTTGGAATCCTTCAGATCGACCATGAGTGACTGCTTGGAGCAACATTGTTCGGTGTTTTTCCAATGGCGTTTATGGTACTCACACCATTTTCTCGTATCCTTCTTCGTCTTCTTATTGCCCTTCTTTTGTTGTGGCTTGAAATGGTTGTCTTGAGGGCGAGCATCTCGAATTTCTCCCTTGATGTGTGGGTTGGGGCCGCCTTTTCCCTGCTTCGATTGTGAGGGGTTTGCAGATCCAAACTCTCGCCTTTTCTTCTTAAATCTCTGCTCGATCTCGATCGCGTATCTATAAGCCATTCCTAATGAGGTGATGTCCATAAAATCCATTTCTGTTTGAATGCATCTATGAAAACAACCATGGTATTTGAGCACCAGATGACGCTCAGAGTCTTTGATACCCAATTTGGTGCATAAGGTATGGAAAATATTGGTGAATTTTGGTACTGTCTGGTCCCTTTCTTGACGTAGGGTGGTCCATTTGGTGTACTGGTCCTCGTAGCTTCCAACATGGTAGCACTGTTCTTTAATGGCGTCTCGAAAGGAATCCCATGTAGGGTCCACCACAAAAATTGTAGATTCCTCTACGACCCTTTAATCAAAGTAAGTATCCCACTAGTATTTAACATGGGGAATGACCTTGAGGAGTGCAAAAGTGATCTTTTCCCCATCGAAAAAATTGTGGGCCAAAAAATACCGTTCGAGTAGATTCAATCGTTTATCTACAACATCCGCATCTATAAGTCCTTCAAATAACCAAACATCAAAATTTACCTGTACCTTGAAGGGGGTTGCATGACTGTTTGATGAAGATGCCTCTCCTATGGGAAGCCGTCGAAGGATCTGTGCAAAGTTGTCCATCATTTCATTCCTTTGTCACGCGAGGGATTCCTCGAGAAACATTTTAATAGGATCTCCTGCTCCATCATCTTTCTTTTCATCCACCATGGGTTGTTGTTGGGTTCGGTGCGACTGATCTTGCAATGGCTCAATTGGTTCGAGTCCCAACTTTTTGTACCTAGATCTTGTCGGGGACATGCACGGAGAAAAGAAAATGAAGAGAAGACCGCTCTGATACCACTGTTATAGAAAGATTTGCCTCATCCTATGCAATCTTTCATAGAGGGCCTTTTTTCCATTTCCTATGTAGACTTTTCATCCATTTTTGCAAAGTCTAGAGCTAAAAAATACATTTTTTCCACATGTACACACCTTGCCTACTATACATGTGTATACATAGGCTACACCACTACATCCCACGTACATCAAGATTTGTGATAAAAAATGAAAAATGGTGTCGGGTTTCCATGTCACGAAAGGAGATCTATGATCCTTGGCCTTCCATATACTGGAAACTTTTCGACTCGGCCCTTCAGTTCCATTTGAAGGCTATAAATGATCCAATTCTGAGCTATGGAAAAGAAGAGAAATAATTAAACTTTGAGAGCAAAGTTACTTCGGAGAAATTATTTACTTCATATTGAGTCTGCATCCCTTTGTCCTTTAAGTCTGAACACAATGTTCAACCCCTAAGATCTTCCCTTATTGATTATGAACTTCATTGCCTCTCTTCTATGAGCTTGCCTTTGGTGGAGGATTTAAGTGGTGGAGGCCCAGCTGAAAGGAACTTAGTTTCTCGGTTCCGAACCGTGCTGACATAGAAGTCTGCAATTTTTTCACTTCTGTTGATCATATATTAATAGAAATACTCTTTTCCCGTCCAATTGATATCTTGCAAATATTTGAATTATTATTCCATGGAGGTATTTGCCATGTTTATTAATGGATTATGCTATTGAATGTGCTAACATCATATATTATCACCATATTGTTTCTTTGCTTGGTTGTTGAGGACTAGTTGCAGGTATATTTCTTTGGGTCAAGTGGTCAACTGTGGACTTCATCGAACGTCTAGACGAGGTAGGCATTTTTATCTTGTCTGGCTAGCATATTTATTTATATAGCATACTTATGAGTAGAGTTGATTTCTCCAATCGTTTCCGTCTGTTGTGGTTTACCCTAGCCATATAGAGATTTTCCTCGTAACAGAATTGGCGACCATACTGGGGATTGAATCTTCTTTCTTGGGGTTTGGAGTGTTTTTCTCCTTAGATTGCTCTCGTTCCTATTGCATTTCTTGTTTTATCATTGCTTGACAACCTATGTTCACTCTAGGTTTGAGTTTTTTAGCCTTCTCCCTTGCCTAGATTTGTTTTTGAAACATATACGCGGATTTTTTCTTGACAGTCACGTATATACACGAGCTGTCTTTCTGCAAGTTGCGTACATACGCACTGTTTCCCTGAATAGTCGTGTACATCAACCTCTTGTGCTTGTTTATTGGGTTTGGTGGTTGTTGGGTGGGATATGATGTTTGTTGAGTCTTCTTGGGTCTCTGTAGTGACTGTTAAGTGTCCGTGGGATGACAGGAAACCTATCCTTGGTTGAATTTTTGGGTGGAGTTTTTCTCATCACCTTTTCATTTTGATTGTCCTTGTACATTGGGTTGGGTGTCTTGCTTCTTGGTATTCTACTTGAGTTGTCTCTTTCTATACACAATAGAGTTTTTATGTATCAAGCTGCTATTCAGTCCATGCATTGTCATTTTTCTTATATTGAAAATACAAAAATATTAGGCATTTTACATTGCTTGGCATTTTGATCTTTTGAGTCTTTATCATTAGCTTAGTGCATGTAAAAAAAAATTGCATTTTTACTTCATAATTGTAGAGTTGAATTTGAAAATTGCATTTGTTATTAGAAGCATATCATTCATTTAAAATTGAAGTTAGGACTTTGCATTATTTTCATATTTACTTTACTTCTTGAGTCATAACATCATGAGTTTCACTACCATACCTTTTTGAGTAAGCACAAACATTAAAATTAACGCTATAATTTAAAATTGATTAGTCACAATTTTGTTTTCTAGGGTGCACAAACTAGCTTAGGATTTAGTGCCTTGGAATAGGATTTTGTGAGTAAACTTTTCCAAGGCAATTAAATCAATATATGTGCCTGACAAAGGGAGTGGATAAATCCATTGTATAATTGGTAATATCAGGAGGCTCCGCTCACGCCAGAGTTAATCATGAGGTCGRTTGAAGGGATATCCCCCCGATACCTTCTTAGCGTCAGAGATATTTCTGGGGATCTTTCTAGTGCCTTTACCTCTATGAGAGGCGATACTTTMAAGGTTTAGGGCTTTAATACCTTGCCCATATGGTGGACCTGACTTACGAATGCTCGCCTGTGCATTGGTTATACATTGGTTTCTTAGTTGCTTGACTTAAGTGCCACATATTTTACTTCCAGGAGTTGTTCTGCAGGTACCCTGGGTTAGATAAGGGCCRGACATCACACAACCTTTATGGAGGATTACCTCTCCGGGGGGATCTGACCGACTGGTTTTTAAGCCCACGAGGGCCCTTATAACTGATTTTGTTACCTCCGATCTTTAGCAGRGAGTCTTAGGCCCCTCTTGGGCGAGACATATCTTATTTAGGGAGGGATTCCCCTTTCAACCACTTTACCCCGTTTGTGTGCATATTGACCATTTGATTTTTGGTGTGCTCTTTGACTACTAGTTTGCCTTAGGTTTTATTTTTTGTATTTAGAGTCTTAATTCATCGTGGAGTTGGACCAGCGTCCCCGTCGGTCTTGTCGCTTGTTACAGTTACCACCGTATTTCAAGTCTTTGCCTTCTAAAATGCGTAGAGTTATTAGACATGGTACACACACCTCCATTGTCCATACTTGTGATTCTACAAGGATGAGTACTGAACCTAGTCTTCAGAACACTAGGAGCCCTTCGAGTCCCACACCTCTTATAGTTAATGGAACCCCTTTGATTGCTGCAACCACAATGGTTGTAGTGTTGGAGGCACCTATCATTACTACTACTCGGCCTATAGTGAATGCTCAATCTTTTTCCTCGTACCCATTTGGGTCTCTTGTTCACTCACCAGGATATAATGTTCAGTCCATTCCTATGGCCTCTAGTCCTTTTTCCAATGTTATGCCAAATTTTACTTCACAATTTTCAAACGCCATCCCAGCTGTTGGCCCTGATGATAGCATTGGACTTGGGGGCACTACACCTCCTTATACTCCATTCTAGTTTGGTGGTTCTCATATCCCTCAAACGACTCCTAATGTGGGAGGTATTCCTTCTTTTAACCTCGGGTCTAATCCTCTTGCTTATCGGTGGAGCAACCAACTTGGAGGACAAGATTATGCTCACGTTACGTCCTATACCCTTACCTCCTTAGTGTCTATTCCAAACAACATGTTTGGCATGAGGAATCCACCTCTATCCTCCCGATTCACACCCGGAGGAGGTCAGTTTCACACCTTGGGCAACCACCAACCCAAAGACACTCCGGTTGGGGGGAACTTTTATAACCCCCATCAAAACATTCCTACTTGAATGATGCCCAAACAACCTCTTATGAATCATCTTGGAGGAGGGTATTACAATCCCGGATAGGTCTATGGTGCTTACCAGAACCTGAGATGGGTTGCAGTTCCTTAAGCACAATCTTTCCAGAAAGCTTGGGGTCAGATGTCGAAACCTTGTCTCCCTTTTCTAGCCATATTTAATCTTCCAGACTTGTGTAAGTTGATGAATGACCCTATGTCTCATGATCCTAGATGGCCTCCCATCCCCACCAAACTTCCTTTAGACATTATGGAATTTGAAGGTAAGAATGGAAAGGATCCTGGTGATCATGTTACTACCTTTCACCTATGGTGCTCCTCAAATTCTATTAATGACGATTCTATTCGGTTAAGATTCTTTCAATGCACCCTCATTGGGGTCACTACGAAATGTTATATTGAGCTACCTAGGGGGGAATATGGGACCTTTAGTCAGATGGTGTTAGTCTTCCTTAACCACTTCCAACTGTAGGTTCATTACGATGTTGACCTATAACTTCTATCGACTTTACGCCAGGACACAACCACTCATATCTAGGATCATATCTAGGAGTAGCGTAGACGGAAGAGGCTGATTAATACCTCCATATCCTTGGCCTTTCTTTTAGAATGGTTCCTTAAGTATTTGTAGCCTTCTATCTTGAAGGATGTTGCTACATCCGGGGTTACCACTGAGGAAGAAGCAATCTTCAAAGCCCAACATTTATATCTTATATACGCTTAGTCTGGGATGTTATACCACATTCTTCCAGATGCACCGAGGTCGACCTATGACCCTAGAAAAAAGCTAAGACCTCATGACAATGGCATTGTAGGCTCTGCCAATGTCAAATCCGTAGACTCGGTGACAAGACATTTGAAAGGGTTGTCTCTAAACTAGTTTGCAGGAGCGCCAAGTTCGTCTGTGTCTTCCAATCCCACTCAGTTGATGGATGTACATTCCATGAAATTATCCACCGACCCAAATGGTAACGAACAACCAGGCGGGAATAAGAAGAAAGGATGTAATATTAATCATAAGGGTGGGAAAAATAATAATAATCCCAAGAACAATGGTAATAATGAGAAGATTAATAATAATGTTGGAGAGGGCAAGAAAGAGAGACGTAAGGTGAAATTTCCCTGTAAGCTTTGTATGGACGATCACCTTACTCATTTATGCCCCAAACTTGCAGAAGCTAGGAGGCTATTATCTCTATCGCTTGTCGTGCTGACAAATCCTTTCCCACATAACCAACACATGGCCTCGAGCTCCTCAAACGACGGAAATGCGGTCGGTGGGAGTCAAAACCCGTCGTTGCAAGATGGTGACCGTTTGTGTGTCAGTATGGTCGATGAGAAAGTTCATGTAGCCACTCGATATCGAGATTATAGTTCTTCACAGGCTATACCTGGTCTAGAATCTCCTCCTCCTCCTCTGGAGACAACTTTATATATCGAAAAAATAGAGCCACCGCCTCGTATTCCGAAAGGAGTACTCAAGCGCTCTACCCACAATCCAAATGCTAGAACCACCCAAAACTACTCTAATTGATGACCAAGGTCAAACTTCTTGTACGATGTCAGTTCTGGAGGTACTCCAGATGTGTCCTTCACAGAGGAATGCCTTGTTATCTGCATTAGTAGCTCTAGAACCCATTGGCTCAAAAGTTATCAAGTTTGATGTCAGAGATGTGGAGCCTTGCTTGCCTTACCATGTGGAATTCCAAATCCACGTGGGGTACTCAAATTATACCATCAAACGTATGGTTTTGGATGAAGGCGTTGTTACATGTGTGATGTCCCTGATCTGTTGGAAAACTCTCGGTTCTCTGACTCTTTCTAAATCATCGAACATGTTGACTACTTTTGATGGTCATTCCTTCTGCCCTCACGATATTCTTCCTGCTTTTCTAGTCCAGTTGGGTGGGAAGACAGTTGAGGTGGAGGTTAAGGTAGTTGATGCGCCTCTTGATTATAAATTTTTACTAGGATACAATTGAACCTATGCTATGACTGTCTCTATATCGTTCGTCTTCCGTACTCTTTGTTTTCCTCATGATGGGAATATCGTGATGATAGACCAGTTATCCTTTGCGTATGCTAGTCCCAATGCATCTGTTGAACCATCGATCCCTATGATCGACAATTCTCAACCGACAACTGAGAATATCGGTGTGAGAATGTATTCATCCCTTATGGGAAATTTTGACTTCATGGCACCAATTCACCACGTTTACGCCATGTCCAGTAGGCCCTTATCGTCAGAGAGGTTTGTTCCTTTCCACACTTCCTATTTTAATGATCCTTGGACCCTACCTTTATTGACTGCGTCTTGTGAAGGTCAGTCACATAGTGAAATTATATCACCAACCTATGTTAGTCATGTTGGATATTGGTCGACAACCTCTCCTAGTCATACTGAATACCAAMAACCAGCCGTTGCAAGTCATTTTGGGGGCACAMATCTAGTCATTGCTAGTCACATTGCACATATGTCACCAACCTCTGCCAGTCATGTTGGGTGTTGGAGCTGCCTTTGTTTTTTCTAGCCCGTCTCAAATTTCATGTCTTAATGCTCGAAATCGAAAGATGGTTTTCGTATTTTCCGACTGTGGTTTCAAAATCTCTGAAGCCTTATCACGCAAGCAGGGATGATTATTGTACTCTCGAGGTGAGTTCTACTTTTTGGAAAAAATGTTTCCCCCTTTTGTTCTACCTCGGGATTTCACACGTTGGATGCTATAGATCACGTAGTTCACGAGTCCCGAGAAACGAAACAACGAAATCGCTTTAAAATTTTACCCAGGT
Organism: Picea sitchensis; assembly: GCA_010110895.2. NCBI lineage: Eukaryota > Viridiplantae > Streptophyta > Pinopsida > Pinales > Pinaceae > Picea > Picea sitchensis. The sequence continues at coordinate 18,211 of SNQJ01S0022111.1, read as the reverse complement.
CAGTAACGAAAGTAAAGTTTTCCTAAATCACGATTAATTATCGTTGGTAAAACCGAATTAATTAAGCTAAATCAATATCTCTCGTGTTTTGATGCTTGCACGAGTAACAAGGTAGTCTTATTTCTTCCATACGCCAACTGACATTTTGAACCACCAAAATTTATGGCATTAATTAGAAATAAGGCGAATTGACATATAAAGATTGTGTTTTTATGGCTAAATTTATTTCTAAACATGATTTGACAGATCTCTTCTAAAAAGTACTGATTTTTCATATATATATAGAATTTTTATTCATTATAACAAATGCATTTCTATATTACGCAGAGCACACTTTCTCAGCGAGCTAACTTTTGTATGTATATGTATTTTTATCGCATAAGAGCTAAACCAGGATCTCCAGTCATGGCCCCGCGAAAAGAATCCAAAGCCAGTGTTGAGGTTTCGGGGCAAGGTTCGGACAACGTCGTTGATACTTCACCTCGAAGTGTCGACTCGGTCCCGAACTGGTCGTTCGTTTCTGATGTTCTGCAGGCTGAATTAGTGGATTATTCTGATGATTCCAACGACAATGAAAAAGATGACATAACCACCAAGTATAAGATCGTCATTCAATCGGGAATGCATAAAGTAGCAGCCAGGCCACGACTACTGCCATATTATGATATGGTCCGATGGGCATTAGACCATGTGGACATACCAACCAGAACCATCATGAATGAGAAGAAGGTCACCATCGGGACTTTCAGGCCYRAACATCTGCAAGCCATGTATAAGTTGCCCACAATGTCCGACTTTACATATGGTGCCGAATTCTTGGATGAGTTCAAACAAAAGGAATGTGTGCAGTATGATAAAACCATTTCTAGCTTAATAAAAGATTGGGTTTCGCACCCTGCGAAGTTCAGGGCAGATAGTCATGGTATATATTCAATAGCTTCCTTAGAACTGCAGTACAAGTATGTAGCTATGATGACATGCAGACTATACGGAAGAGGGGACACCTCACATTTCTTTCTTTAATGGGTGCCTCTAATGTTTCGAGTCGCCGAAGGMTGTTCCTTCGACTGGTCGAAAATGCTGTCCGATAGCTTGACCAGTCGGGTTACGGAGTATCAGGCGCAGAAAGAAAGCGAAAAAATTTCTTCATTTTTTATGTCCGCATACATTATGGACGCCGTGTGCTTTCTAAMACCATTTCCCTTAATGAGTTGGAGTTGGACTCCAGYAGAGGACGAGCCCATCCACGTCTATCATGCGAAATTGTGGGATAACAAAGCAACATATTTCGTATATGAAATATTCAACTGGGTGATGGTACCGCTGCATGTCACTATTTTCGGCCACCCACCACCCGGGATCTCGGATAGTATAGTGACAAATTTGAGCAGCATAGCTGACTGGTATGTAGAAGTCGAATTCTCATATCTCAGAGTTTTCGGGGCTTCTATTCCCCCACATGCATTGCCATTGTTCATTCCAGACAAGATGACTTGTCGTGAGGTTGCTAGACAAACAATGATCGGTGGTATAAGCAAGGAGCTTAAGGGATACTAAAAAAAGGTATGGCCACCTTTTCTTGTTCATTTAGATTCATATTCTTTATTAGATTATGAGTAATCATTTGGCCAGTTGCAGGCTCAAGAGATTTGAGCACGGAAATTCACCCTCGGATGACATTTTCCGAGGCACACGATCTTATGCCGAGATTTTAGTTCGGATACAAACATTGGCACCTGAAGAGAGGGCCGATGTTCTGAAATTCCAAGAACATAGACGTAGTTGTCTTCCCACAGTATTATGGGGTGAGAGTCCGAATACAATGGAGGTGAAACAAAAAGATGCTGAAGGCTCCAAGGATGTGACTCCCGATTAGGAAAAACACTAGGATGAGGGAGAGCAAACTAAGAGTCCAAAAGCATAGATAAAGACTCCCGACCCGCCGAAGAAGCAGAGTCCGGTTACTACTTCGGGACAATCAGCGAAACAAATCGGGGATCCTATCACATCAGTTACTCCCTTGCAGTCAACTCAGGGAAATATTGACGCAGGGTGGATCTTCAATGAAGAGTTGAGGCCTATAAGGGTGGAAGAGCTCCCTCCAAATGAGTTCTTATTCGATAAGAAGAGAAAGGCAGTGGTAAAGAGAGAATTCTACCAGGATGGGGAATCGATAGTCAAGAAATACAAAATTATGACTGATGGGAAGGACAAGAAAACTGAACAGTTCGCAACAGAAATAGTTGGGACATTAGGTGCATATGCCACAACGAACCAATTTTTAGTCGGGGTTTTGAAAAACCAGCTTAAACGAAAAAATCACCTCATCAAGACCCTAGAAGCCAGACTAGGCACAACAATGGAGACTGCCAAAGACCAAGCGAGTGTAGGTATAGAGCAAGCCAGGTTGGCCGATAAAAATGAGATAGAGCTGCTCAAGACTAAGCTCGAACAAGCACAACTGGTGGTTCGGGATGGTCAGATGCAAGTGAGCCAACAAAAATATTTGATCGAACAACTACAGGCTAGGGTGGAAATCGCCGAAAGCAAAGCAATAAATATCAGGATGTTCCAATCCTAGGCGATGGATATTCGGAGAAGAGCCTCTGCGACCCAACGAAATTTACTCGCCAAGGTAGAGGTGATTTGGGATAACCTCTTGCTGGTCAATCAAGTTTTGGAGAATTTAACCACTAGAGAAAGGGAAGTTGGAGCAGCACGGGTCGCCTTCCAAGAGGCTGTGATAGACGCAAACAACAGGGATCTGGGAAGTACTCCCAGGTTCACCATTTCGGAGCAGACCAGAGGAAACATTCTATTGAAATAATGGGAGCACAACATCTCAGAAGGAAAACTGCAAGCCAAGAGAGTAACGAAATCCTTAGAGGAGGCTTTTAGCTCTATAGATGGTAATCTGTTAAGCATTGATAGAGGAGGTAATGCCGAGGCATTGATTCAAATGAATATGGAAAAAATCTCAATTGATCTAAGTGAAAGAGAGGAAAGAGATTCAGCCGAGATCTCACAAGTGACTATGGCATACATAGTCCAAATAGATAAATGTATGATTAAACCAAGTGCACAATTATGCGCTATCGACATCATAGACAGACAGATGGAAGACAGGTTGCCGCAATTAGCTCAAGATTGTTACTCTTTTGAAGCCAATTGTCAAGTAGAACCGTCACGACTGATATCTCGGTTGGTCGAAAGATGTGTCACCTGTACCGAACACGCACAAGGACAAGCTTCTGGCACCAAGTAAAGACAGAGAAGAAGAAATGGAGCGATTGCTCTCCTCCCTATCATAACTGAAAATTTTGCAACGATTGAGATTCTATCTTATTGTAAAACTGTATAAATACACCATAGAAAGAAATAAATAGGGCTGGACCTTTTTGTGTCGATTGTAATAGAGTTTTTACATTTTGAGAGTTAATACAAAGCAAATCTGAAGATTCTCAATTCCGTCACGACTGTGTTATGAGTTTGTTTTCTTGTATCTCATATTTTGTTTCATTTCATATTCGTATTTGATGAATGCTTCGCTATAATTTAGTACAACCTCTACTATAGGAATGAATTTTGGTTTTCTATATTGTTTACTTTTTTTCCTCTGTACCGTCTATCAGTAGGTGTAAGACCAGCCAACACTTTCAAAATTCTATATATATTTTATGCTTCGTCAGGTTATTTCCTTACATTTTTCTTCTTCTGTTTATACGTGAGATTCTCCCTTGATAGGATCCTTACTCGATATACAACTAAATGTTTTCTCCCACCTCATACATTTTATTAAAATATAACCCAGTTACGGGAAAGAGCCTTTGATTTGCACCCCATTTTTATTCCTGAAACCGTAAACTCTCTTTTATACGACCGAATTGAGACAACACTTAAATTCTCCCTTTGAAGTTTTATTATTTAACTGTTCCTCCATGACTGTCCCTGTACCAACTCAACCCAATATCGAACCCGGATTATCAAATCAAACACACATTGCCTTAAACCTTTTCAATACTATTCTTAAAACAACCACTACCCGGGTTGAACTCGAACATTCATGGGCAACGATTGAACATGATATAAACATTCAAGAACAGTGGGAAGCTAGACAACACCAATGCATAAATATTCCTTAGTTTCCCTTGCCGAAGGTTGACGTTTCTCTTTTCTCTACCCTTTACCCACTTTCATATGCCTAGACACTGTACTTCTAAGCCTTAAGTACAGACTCTGGAACAACATCTTTCTGGCACTATTTCCGGGGACCGAAGTTACGAAATCTTTTTCCCTGGGAAAACAACATTTTTTTTTTGTTGAAAGTGTTACCCTTTGATAGTGAACAAAGAGTACACACCTTTTTTTAAGGCTTTCCATTTTTTCACTTGGCGACTCCAAAAATAATAAAATGGCATTCGGTCGAAGGAATACCAGACAAAACCCGGATGGTAAGCAGATTACACCCGTTAACGATCCCGAGAAGATTCTAAAGGCGAGAGGCTCTCTTAAGCCAACCGCTGCAGTCTATAAGCTTAAACACCCACAACTGAAGACTAAGAGTTCTTCAGAACCTTCAACTTCACGCAGTACTCTTTTTGATATGAAATATCTAACGTCAAACTGCTCCGAAGTTAGGAGTGAGATTCATCCGAAAACCCCCTTAGTACACAAAGGAAAGGGCCCTTTTGAAAGCTCGTCAGTAGTTGACATACCATCTTTTCTTCAGTTAAGTTTCCCGACCTCGCCTAATCCCGAAGAGTGTGTTACACACTCAGTTTCCACACCCGTTGGTTCTCCTGATTTAGTCTCTTGCAAATCTGAGGAACCAAGCCCTCGTGTTCCTTATCATTCACCGTCGGATTTTCCTCTTCACGAAGAAAATAAAGATCCACTTTTAATTTTCTGAAACCCCCTTTACGACTTTCCACTAATAACGACTGCAGCCGCCGGAGGAGGAGGTGGAGGGTTTATCAGAGGAGGAGGAGGAGGAGCTCCTGTAGGAGGAGCTGGAGGCCAAGGGCCTGCCCCCCCTCCCAGAGTGTTTGCGAAATTTGCAGCAAGATATGCTCCCTTGGTATTGCCCGTTCCTCTACACAACCTTCCCGAAAATTACATAAAAAATTTGCCAAAATTCACTGGGGAAGGGGATCTGACCGCGACCGAACACATTAATTTCTTTGATCAATTCCCGGACATCCTAGGTATCGAACATGAAGACGTATATTCGAGGATTCTTGTTCAAACCTTCGAAGGACATGTCCGAACTTGGTTTCAGAGTCTACCTGCAACATCTATCTTGTCTTATGACACCTTAGAAGATGCTTTCCTCAGACAATGGGGCGAAAGAAAAGACCACCTATATTATTTAACCAAATTCGGGTCTTTAAGAAAAAAGAATTCAGAAATAGTTATGGAATTTATTCAAAGATTCAAAAAACTGTATAATAAAATCCTAGTTGAGGTTAAACCGTCCCAACCCGTGGCCAAAGTAACTTTCATAGGGGATTTCGAACCGGATTTCACACTCCTTTTGCGAGAGAGAAGAGGAGCCACTCTAAACCGAATGCAGGACGATGCTGTAGAAATCGAGTCTAATATGATGGCTTCTGGTAAGCTTAAAGCTAAAGTAGAAATGGGAAACCGAGAAACTAAACGCTTTAGAGAACAAGTAGGTCCGTAAGGGTCTAATAGATCCACAGATGACAGGGTGGACGATATGGCCAGGATAATTAAAGATCTGTCTAATAAAATATCCAGAGTGGAGCTTGAACAGGTCAAAGCTGATTCTTTCCCCAAAAAGGATTTCAAGAGGAACCCCAACCCCCCAAACCAGCAAAGACAGATAAAAAACGAAGATAAAAAAATACAAGCTCCCTTAAAGAGTGAAAATTTTATAGGAGTGAACGATCTCCATGATTTCGGAGATTCAGATAATGATGTCACGAAATTTGGTGATAACTGCACACAACCGTATCTGACTAGAGAAGATTATGAGAAATCTCTAAACACTCAACAACCGTCGGTTAAGGGTGAATAAAGTGATCATACTGACCTTTGTGGCTCTCAACAAGAAACTGAAATGATAATGGCTGAGATCCAACCTAAGTACAACTTAAGATCTAAGAGTAAGCCCATCTTAACTACTCAACCCAAGAAAATCCTCCAAAGAGGTCAAACTTATGAGCCTACTCCGGAAGAGACCCTATTACCCAACAATAAAACGAAAGTAGTAAGCACACAAGAGTCTGAAGTGGAAAAATTTGAGACCCAAGCACAAGGAACTGAAGCGGCTAATAAAATTACGCCTTCAACCAAGACCATCAGTAATAAAGTGGTCGAGACAAATAAGTCATAAATGAAGGATTTATAAGTCTCAACCAAAGAAACAGACAAGGTGAGCAGAGCTTTCAGTTTTGAAAACGAAATAAATAAAATTAAGATACCAATCCCTTTGGTAGAATTAGCAAAAAACCCTGTTTATCAGAAGCAGATTTCCAAAGTGATGGGTGTCTCAGAGCTAGAAAGCCAGTCTGACGTTTTAAACCTGGAATATGAAAAACCTAACATCACTTTTGGTCCACATTTTGAAGGGGCCAAAGATACTATTTCTCCCTTTTATATCACTTTAAACGTATATGATCAATTGCTACATAATTGCATGTTAGACTCCGGAGCCTCCCATAACGTTATGCCTAAGATTATTATGGACAAATTGGGTCTCTAGATCACTAGACCTTATGGAGATATTTACTCTTTTGACTCGAGAAGTGTTAAGTGTATGGGAATGATAAAGGACTTAGTAGTTACCCTGGCACAGGTCCCGGTTAAGAGTATCCTGATGGATGTGGTTATTGCAGATATTCCCCCTAAGTATGGCTTACTGTTGTCTAGGTCATGGGGAGCCAAGATAGGGGGTTATCTTCAATTGGATATGACGTTCGCCACAATTCCTATGTTTGGTGGTCAATTTACTCGGTTGTACAGAGAAACGAGATTAGCATATACGGTAAGCGACCCTCAAAACCCGAACAATTTCCCTATTTATATTGCGGATCAAGATTTAGGAAATTGTATCTTATCTTTTGATGATGGTTTAGATGGTTGTCTGGAGGAAAATGATATAGAGCAAGAAGAGTCAAGTTACATGACAGAGGATCTATGTAACACCGGTGTCTGGAAAATGTATTTTGACGGTGCCTCATCTTGTGAAGGGGCTGGTGCAGGAGTGCTTTTAGTGGCTCCCGAAGGAAAGTTCGTGGTTCCTTTTTCCTACAGACTGCAATGGGATATAGATTATACTAACAACGTATGCGAATACGAAGCGTTGGTCTTAGGATTAGAGGCTGCCAAGAAGCTAAAAATAAATAACTTAGTGGTATACGGAGATGCAGAGTTAATAGTCAAACAAATAAATTGACAGTACCAAGCCAAGCATCCCAGATTAAGATCATACAGGAATTGTGCCTGGGATCTGATGGAAAACTTTTTCTCCTCCGTAAATGTCCACTTCATCCCACGCACAGAGAACTTACACGCTAATGCATTGGCTAAAGCAACTTCGACCTTCTCTCTTCCCACGACTTTCAAACTGAAGTATCACATAGAAATCAGACACATACCATCTATACCAGACAATATCCAGCATTGGTAGGTTTTTGAGGATGACGAACAAATTAAGAATTTTCTTGAAGCAGTAGGTGAATTTTCTGAAACTCATGCAGACCAAGAAAATCAAAGTGACCCGATGTGGATCATGCAAGAAGGGGAGGATCCTAAATCTTTCCGAGACAAAATCTCAGATCATCGCATGGTGGTCCTTAAAAACAACCAGATTCGGAAAGGATTGATTCCTTTAGAAAGACTTTTTGATCAAAACGACATACCTGTAAAATCTGCCTTACAACCCCAACCAGAAGAAGTGGAGGATTGTGATATAGGAACCAAAGAAGAATCCAGGATGGTAAAAATATCCAAGTTCCTCCCTCCCGAAACAAAAAGTAAATATAAAGACCTACTCAGACAGTATAAAGATGTTTTCGCTTGGTCTTATGATGAGTTAAGGACATACGACACTTCCGTAATTGATCACAAGATACCTCTAAAGCCTGGGGTCAAACCATTTAGGCAAAATCTTAGAAAAATCAACCCCATGTTGTTACCTATGATCGAAAAAGAAGTTAAGAAACTTTTAGATGCGAAAATAATAGTACCTCTGAGATATTCAGACTGGGTAGCAAACTTGGTCCCGGTGAGGAAAAAGAATGGGGAAATCAGACTCTGTTGGATTTCAGAAATCTGAATAAGTCGTCTCTCAAGGAAAACTATCCGCTGCCCAAAATGGACCATGTGTTAGAAAAGGTAGTTGGATCCAACCGAATGTCTATGATTGACGGGTTCTCTGGTTATAATCAAATCGCCATGAATGAACAAGATAGAGAAAAAACCGCTTTCACCACACCATGGGGTACGTTCATGTATGACAAAATGCCTTTTGGTTTGATGAATGCAGGGGCCACGTTCCAGCGTGCTATGGACATCGCTTTCATAGGAGAAAGGGATAAGTTCGTAGTCATTTATCTCGACCATTTGACGGTTTTCTCTAAAATCGACGAAGAACACTTGATACATCTTAAACAAACTTTCGAAAAATGCCGCAGGTTTGGTCTATCTTTAAATCCAAAGAAATCACATTTCACCATGCGGGAATGTAATCTTTTGGGTCATATCGTATCTAAGGATGGAATCAGGATTGATCCTAAGAGGATTGAAGCAATAGATACTATAAATATTCCCAGAAATGTAAAAGAGATTCAATCTTTCTTAGGAAAAATAATTTTTTTACGAAGATTTATCCTGAATTTCGCTGAGATTGTAAAACTGATCACGGGTATGTTGAAAAAGGACATCGAAGTAAAATGGAAAATCGAGGCCAAAGCATCATTCACACATATTAAGAAAGTCATAAGCGAGGCACCTATGTTAGCGAGTCCTGACTATCTAAAAAATTTTCTTATTTTTTCATTTGCCTCCGAACACACTATTGCCGCGGTGCTCCTACAAAAGAACGTAGAAGGTTTTGAACAACCAATCACCTTTTTCAGCAAGAGCCTTAGAGACGCAGAACTAAAGTATGATATAATAGAAAAAAAAGCGTACGCCATGGTAAAAGCATTAAAGGCATTCAGAACGTATGTACTACACTCAAAGATAATTGCATACGTACCTACCAGTTTTGTGAAAGATATATTGATACAACCAGACAACGATGGAAAAAGAGGGCGATGGCTCGCCAAAATCCAAGAATTTGATCTGGCAGTCAAACCAACCAAATTGATAAAAGGTCAAGGCCTGGCCAAACTCTTAGCTGAGTCGAATTTCAGAGCCCTAGATATCAATTGCCTGCAGGAAGGCGACGAAGACACGAACCTAAACGAGCTGAATGAGGAAATAGGTCCAAACAAGATCGAAGAGAAGTTCATATCGTCAGGCTGGTACAAAGACATAGTGTCATACCTGCTAACCCTAAAATGCCCAAATGAGCTATCACCATCAAAAGCCAGGACTTTAAAATTCCATGCAGTTAAATATTGTATCGCCAAAAGTAAGCTATATTGGAAAGATCCACTCGATTTTCTGTTAGTCCGTTTAGTCGAATTAGAAACTCAGCGGGTTATATATGAATTTCATGAGGGAGTCTGTGGGGGGAATCACGCTTGGAGAGCTATAGCTTACAAGATTCTGAGGGCTGAGTACTACTGGCCAAAACGTTTCTCGGACGTTAATGCTAAAGTCCGTGCTTGCAACCCTTGTCAACTATTTGCAGGTAAACAGAAGCTCCCGACACTGCCTTTAGTTCCAGTAAAATATGAAGCCCCATTTCAGCAATGGGGTCTAGACTTCATAGGCGAGATTAATCCCCATTCCAGTGCTCAACACAAGTGGATTTTAACCGCAACAGATTATTTTACTAAATGGGCAGAAGCCATTCCAACCAAAAGGGAAACAGACTCGGTGGTAATCGATTTCTTAGAAGACAATATTTTGTCTAGATTTGGTTGCCCTCGAAAGATAGTTACAGACAATGCCCAAGCCTTTAAATCTATGGCTATGATCAACTTCTGTCAAAAGTAAAACATAGTTCTTGGCCATTCCACAACGTATTACCCCCAGGGAAACAGATTGGCTGAGTCATCTAACAAGAGCCTGGTAAATATAATCAAGAAAGTATTGGATGAAAACAAAAGGTCTTGGCACATGCACTTAAAATGCGCATTGTGGGTGAATCACATAAGCACAAAAATGTCTATCGTCATTTCACCCTTTCAGATGGTATATGGGACCGATGCTGTGTTACCTATAAACCTTTTGCTGATGAAGTTATGGAAAGATCAAAATGAAGAACCCAAATTAAAGAAAACCAAGGTAACTTCATTCAAACAACAACATCAGTTGAACTGATAAATAACAGAGTTGTTTCTTGGTTTAATCGTCTATGAAAAATTAAGACAAATTAAATGATTCACCCAATTTAAAAGCAGTCAGTCAAAGTAAAGTATCCCTGAAAAAGATCTACA
>SNQJ01S0022110.1:75620-123721 GCA_010110895.2 Picea sitchensis | reverse complement strand
ATAATTCTTTTATTATTATTATTTTGAAATGAGATGCAAAATGAGAAAAGAATTTAATTAATTAATATTACCAAATGATTTCATGAAAATGAGAAACCAACCAAGATATTATTTGATGAAGTATTGAACACATTATTCAAAATTGTCAAACTTGCCAATGATCAAAAGCAAGAACGCATAATCATAATTTAAACGAAAGTAAACAGTTGATAAAAATTAACATTTTTGTTTAAATTGAGATTTTTGTGCTCGTTTCAAACTTTTGACATATACTCTTGTAATGAATGTCTCATACTATAGTGAATGTCTTAAGTTTGTCTCAAAGAAAGCCAAGGTATGGAACTATTTGAAAAGGTTGATTCTGTATCTCATTATAATTATCAATATTCGAATGGGGGCCCTTTAAATTTTGTAAAAACTTAGGGGGAGTTGTTGGGGCCCAACAATATTCTTCTGGTTCTCTCCTCTGGAACCTCCTGAGTACTTCTCTGCTTCTCTGGATTCTGCACCTACTGACTTTTTGATCCGTATTTTATGAGCAGAACGAAATGAATACAGATTATTAACAGATGCTTAACACAAAATAAGAGAGATACAATAAAACTGGTTTTCTATTCAATAACAAAATAAGCTGAAATTATAAAATGCAGCGGAAACATGCTTGCTGGAATGGTGGTGGCTTATCTATGAGAAGAGATGTGACGACAACGCATATTCGAAACAAGCAGGTTACAATGAGGCTCTAAAGGAATTTTTACGATAAGAAAGAATTCCAAAAACCATAGACATCCAAAAACCTAATCCTAGGAGATGAAGCGCCAAAAGTCATGTGGGCCCCGTTTGGGTAAGTTAGTACATCAACTTCCTGGGGTTGTAACTTTTGCATACGATCTCCGTTTTAGGCCTGTGATAGCCCGTTGGAAAGGTATAGTTGAGGATATTCATTTTGGGGGATCAATCATGCCTTTGGCTAGAAATGAGGAGCTTGATACCGAAAAACCTTCATTTAGGCCCTCAAAAAGGCCCCATAAGTTAAAACTGCTAAAAATAGTAAATTGCCAAAATTGTCAGAAAACTATTTTGATCCAGTTGGAAAAGGTGGGTGGTGACCGATATCCATCTAGATCAATCCTCCCTCCTTAGGAAGTAATGTTCTCCATTGCGTTGAGGTCCCCCATTAGATGAGGAAATTTCTGCCGAATTTGGCCTCGGGTCAGCCACTTGCCTTGGTGCAGAAGCTGCCCTGCTTTGACGACTTGATAAAGTTGGATTCTTTGTTGTCGAGTGCCCTTGATCTGTCTGTCCACAATCTGATCATTAGATTCTTGTTGTATGCAGTCAAGGTTGAGCTCTGTTGGTATCAGTTGTTCTGCTACTTCTGAGGTTTCCAATAATGGTGGGAAATAAGGGCGAAGGAGATCCACGCTGAACACTGGGTGTAGGCCAAGGAAAGGAGGAATGTTGAGCTCAAAATCATTATCCCCCTGGCCTTGGTGATAGTGTACGGTCCATAATGGAGTGGGTGAAGCTTCCGATGGGGTCCTGTAAGGTGTTCTTTCTGCAAGTGCAACCAAACTTTGGCACCCACCTGAAACTTATGCGGCACTCGATGTTGATCATGGCTATGTTTGTACTTGTCATTGGACTTTTGTAAGATATCCTGAACCTATTGGCATATGTGCCGAATCCACTCAATGAACTGGGTGGCTTTGTCATCTTCAGTTGGAGTAGGAGATGAATCAAACGAGGTGACTGCAAGGGGAAGTGCAACATCTATGGGACCCAATGGTTGGAATCCCAACCCCACTTGAAAGGGGTTGTGGCCGGTTGAGCTATGCAAGGCTCGGTTGTAGCTATGTTGTACATAGGGAAGGGTCTCATCCCATGTGTGAGGGTGCTTTGAATTATACATGCGAAGGATATGCACAATCATTCGATTTACAACCTCAGTTTGACCATCTGTCTGGGGGTGGAAGGTCGTGGATTTGGTGAGCTTGGTGTCTAGCAATGACTAGAGGCTCGACCAAAATGTGCTGAGAAATCGACTATCATGATCTAAGACAATGGTTTGTGGGATTCCAAAATGTACCCAAACTCGTTCAAAGAAGAGCTTGGTAGTGGCCTCTGTTGTGATGCTCTTCTTGCAGGCAACTAGAATTGCCATCTTAGAAAAGCGATCAACAACCAAAAAAACACAATCATTTCCCCACTTGGTGGATAGGAGGCCCGAAATGTAGCCCATTGAGATGGATTCCCATGGTCTGTTAGGAGTAGGAAGAAGGGTGTACAAGCCCTGTTTCTTAGTGGTCGGTTTTGTAATAGCTCAGGCAGTGCAGGACCTGATATACTTGTCAACCTCCTGTCGAAGTTTCGGTCAGTAGAAATGTTTCTGTAGCATCACCACTTTATTTTCGATGCTGAAGTGTCCTGACGCCTAACTGTAGTGGGCTTCCCATATCATCTTCACTTGCTCACTTGATGGAACACAGATATGGCCCAGATGACACAACAACCCATCCTGAAGATGGAAATTATCGACAATTGCATTTGCACCCAACATTTGGTAGGTGGTGGCAAAGTCAGGGTCTGTCTCATACACCACTACAAAAGTATTGGGGCCAGCCAGATACACCACTACAAAAGTATTGGTGAATGGTCAGCCAGATACACCACTACAAAAGTATTGGTGAATGGTCGCAGGATATCGTCCATCATCCTCATGAAAGTGGCTGGAGCATTTGTCAAACCAAAGGGCATAACCAACCATTTAAAAAGTCCTTCCTTTGACTTGAAGGTGGTCTTGCATACATCTGTCTATTCTATCGGGACCTGGTGGTATCCAGACTTCAGATCAATCTTACTGAAGTATTTGGCCCCTGTGAGTTGATGAAGGAGGTCATCTATTCGGGGAATCAGGTACCGGTTTCTGACAATGATTTTATTCAAAGCCCGATAATCAATACAAAGTCGCCAGGTTCCATATTTTTCTGTACCAGCACGATTGGGCTCCCGTAAGGTGATGAACTGGGGCAGATGTTCCCCTTGTGGAGAATTTCTTAGATCTGTCACTTGATCTCCTCATTCTCTAACAAAGAGAAATGATAGACTGGCCCATTGGGCAGTGGTGCACAGGGGGTCAGATTGATGGGGTGCTTGACCTGGTAGTGTAGAGGTACCCCTTTAGGTGAGGAGAAGATATCCGAGTATTCTTTGATGACCTTATCTACTTGCTTCTGTTGTGTGGAGAGGTCGGCCGCAGAGACCCTAGATGTGGCTGCAATCTTTTGCTTATTCTGAGAGAGAATCACGAAGGAGACAAACTTACCTATCTGAGAGATGACTTTCCTGCATTGCTTAGCAGAGATCAAGGAAATAGCACTAGGTGGGACTACCTCGGGTATCCTGTACAATTTCCTATTCAAAGTAATAATAACACTACGAGGCCTAGACTCATATACAACATGACATTTCCATAAATAAGGTTGGCCCAAAAGAACATCACAAACTTTGAGAGGAGAAACATCACACAATACCTCATCCTTGAAGGGATTGATGTCGTACGACAGTCGACACTGTTGGCTGACACGAAGATCGCTTCCTTGGCAAAGCCATCCAATGGTGTAGGGTTGTGGGTGCGACATTGTTGGCAGGGCCAGCCGCTTGATGACCTATGCTAAGATGAGGTTCTTCTAGCTACCGCTATCAACGATGAAGAGCAGTGGGGTTTCTTTTACCCACATCTGTGAATGGAAGAGGCACTCTCCTTATTCTGGCTCGTCTGGTTCACCAGGCTGGAGCTTGGTGGTAGCAACGGTGGCACTGGGTTCCACGTCAATGATCCATCTTCCCCTTTCTAGTTCTGTCTCAGAGTCAGAATCTACATCTGATTCAGAGGCTTTCACTTCAGCCAACAACGAATTCTTTGAGCGGCAGTCAACGGTGTTATGCCAAGGGCTCTTATGGAAGTCACACCACTTCCTGGTGCCTTTCTCTGTCTTTCCGGTGTCATTATTTGCGTGTGGATTGTAATGGTTGTCCTAATACTATCCATATTTGCTCTGTCCTTTGTTCGGTGGGTTGGGGCCGCCCTTTCCTAGCTTTTGTTGTGAGGGGTTCCGAGGCCCCAATTGTCACGTATTTTGTTTGAGCTTCTGCTCGATTTTGACGGCATATCGATAGGTCGCACCCAAGGATGAGATGTACATAAATTCCATTTCGGTCTAGATGAATCTATGCAGAGAACCATAATACTTGAGCACTAGATGTCGCTCTGAATCTTTGATACCCAACTTGGTGTGCAAGGTATGGAAGATATTTGTGAAATCTAGCACTGCTTGGTCTCTTTCTTGTTGCAATGTGGTCCATTTGGTATATAGGTCGTCATAACTTCCGACAGGGTAGTATTGTTCCTTAATAGCATCCTTGAAGGATTCCCAGGTGGCCATGACTGAAAATAATGAGGTTTCCTATGTTTCCTTTTGCTCACATAAAGTTTCCCATCAATCTTTGACATGGAGAATGGCTTTGAGGAGTGCAAAGATAATCTTTTCTCTATTCGAAAATTTATGAACAGAAAAATACCCTTCTAGTAGATTCAACCACTTGTGTACAACATCTGCGTCTATCTAACCTTCAAATATAGGAAGATCAAAGTTTATTTGTACCTTGAAGGGGGCGGTGCCTCCGTTCGAAGAATATGCGTTGCCTATTGGTAGTTTCTGAATGATTTGCATGAAACTATCCATCATCTCTTTCCTATGTTGTGTGAGGGATTCCTCAATCAACAGTTTGAAAGGATATCCTATCCCATCATATTTATTTTCTCCTGCCATGGGAGGTCGCTTGGGTGTGCGAGAGATTCTATCCTCAAGAGAAACAAGCTCAAGACCCAACTCTTTGTACTCCTACCTCATTGGGGACATGCATTAAGATGACAAGGAGTAGACCACTCTGATACCACCGATCTGGATTTTATGAGCAAAAATAAATGAATACATATTATTAACAGGTTCTTAATGAAAAATAACAGAGATACAGTAAAACTGGTTTTCTATTCAATAACGAAATAAGTTGAAGCTGTAAAATGCAGCGGAAACAAGCTTGCTGGAATGGTGGTGGCTTATCTATGAGAAGATATATGACGACAGAGCACATTCGCAAGAAGAAGGTTACAATGAGGCTCTGAAGGCCTTTTTACAATAATAAATAATTTCAAAAACCATAGACATCCAAAAACTTAACCCTAGGAGATGAAGCGTCAAAAGTTATGTGAGCCCCGTTTGGGTAAGTTAGTACATCAACTTCCCGGGGTCGTAACTTTTGCATACGATCTCTGTTTTAGGCATGTGATAGCCTGTTGGAAAGGTATCGTCGAGGATATTCATTTTGGGGGATCAATTATTCCTTTTTCTATAATTGAGGAGATCGATACTGAAAAAATTTCATTTAGGCCCTCAAAAGGGCCTCGGAAGTTAAAACTGCTAAAAATAGTAAATTGCCAAAATTGTCAGAAAATTGTTTTGACCTAGTTGGAAAAGGTGGGTGGTCACCGATATCCATATGGATCACCTTTCTCTGAAAAATTTACTTGTCATCCTCTGATCCTATTTCACATATTCTCTATTGTCATGGCTGCTACCATTTCACTACTACTACCTACAACACAGACATACTTTTAACGAGAACTAATTACAAAACATCAATATGACATCTTCAATATTTGCTATGAGATATTAAACATCTTCTCCCAATTCTTCTTCTTGGCGGGGATGGTCTCAAATCTACAATAATTCACTTAAGGAAAACCAATTCCTTTTTATGCATGTTTGCACAATTCTCTTTCTCTATATCCTTTACAGAATTCCAAAGATAATTTACTTTATCTAATAACAATTGATAGCGACCCACTAGGTCAATTTCCCACAGGTGCAGAGTTATAAATTTAACTATGTTGCAGCATCAAGCTCGAGATTCTCTCAATTCTTACATGGGCCCAATTCCCTCTGTTAACAGATATCTGCAATTCTCTTTTCTTGCACCAATATCTATTGGTGTTCATTCACTATGCTCAAACTTAGGCACCTATCCTCCTCATGACCAACTAGTAGAATCATGTTTCTTAAAACCAAGCACCTTTAATGTCTAGTTCTAAGATCCTTCCTGTCCACATGACCAATGGTTGTGACCTGGTGCTTATTCCCTTAAGTTCTAAATCCTTGGCGCTAACTTCCAACACTCTCGTTCATGTGACCAATGGTTATAACTACCGACTAAAACTCTACAGATGTATGCAATTAATATGGATTATGGATCTTGAATTTGATCTATGATTAACAACAATGGCCTGATATAATGTCTATCATTGATCTGGATCTTAGACTCTTTATGGACCATTGGTCTCACCTTAATCAAACTCAATTCCGATTCCGCAATCCCCGATTTCCCGTAATGTGAGATCTTACTACACGTGGCCTCCGTCAATCGGACGGCTTAGATCTATCACGGGATTTCCACAATGGAAAGTCTCGATCTCTTGTCAACAGGAATCCTGATTTCACGATCCTCAATTTCCCGTAATGGGAGATCTTACGACACGTGGCCTCCGTCAATCGAACGACTTAGATCTATTCCGGGGTTTTTCGCCCTTATACACTGGAGTCTTGACCCTCAGGTAACTCCTGATAGATCCAACGGTTGTCAAGTTTTTCAGCCAAGATCTGATGGCTCGGACAAATTCCCTTCTTGTGGGCTCTCCCACAACTTCCCGAATGTGGAAAGATCCACGGTCTGAATACTCTCATCGACCTTGTGTGTCTACGGTCCTAAACCCTTTCGCTACCCACGAAGACACAGGAAATCTAAGTGGTAAGGCATTTAATGCCCTACTCTCTCCTACCAATCTAACAGTTGGGTGTGACCGTAGATTTCTCGACGGAATCTCATCCATCGATCATCACCTATCAAGGTTAAGGCACTTAACACTCCATATTCTCCTTCCGATCTAACGGTCGTGAGTGACCGCAGATCTCCCGACAGGATCTCATCTGTCGATTCGTTACTTCATCCTTATGTTGTCGTCTCAGTTTTCAAGAGGGTCGTTCCTCCTCATGCAGGGTCACTAAGGCCTTAAGCCTTCTCAACCGCCTTCCTGGTTCTTGATGGGATTTTCAAGAAAGGTATATCTATGGGGAAATTTACTCAGGGTACTACCTGAGGTATATAAGGATGTCATCCTCCTGAGAACCAGACGTGAAGTCTGAATTTTGATCAGTAAGCACATAAATAATGAATTCATGAAAACATAAATCATACGTAGTCTTTCATATACATATACAACTACTAGTACTGATCACAACACCATACATTCATTCTTATAATGAAATCATTCACAGTTTCACAACTTATGAGCATAATTATCAGAATAAGCACATATTCTTATAATGAAATCATTCACAGCTTTCACAACTTATGAGCATAATTATCGATTAGCATTATATATATATATATATATATATATATATATATACTAAGATGCTTAGAAAAAACACTTATCGAGATAACAATTGTGGTTTGCTACCAGGGTCAAGGAACTGCTGAGAGGGGTGCTCATTTCCACCCAACCGTAGGCTTAGCGACTCCCAGCAGATTTACCACTAGCCACCCCCGAGCTGAGACCACGATGCTGTGAGATTGTGTCGTCGTTTTCCAGTGACCAGGAGCGAAGGTTGCAATCCTTCCTCTATGCTCTCACTCACTCTGCGTAATGCCAGATTTCTCCCCTCACATCTGCTCCCGCAATCGCTTCTACCCCATGCCTTATCCTCTTGCGAGGTTGCGTGTGGTGCGATTACCCTCGCGCTGATCAGGCCTGACGGATCTACGGATGGGAGGTTCACCTCCCATCCCTCATTAACCCATCTACCTACCAGTCTGTGAGGCATTTAATTCGGGGCCAGTGAGCCGCTTTTGGTTCTCCGGGCCAGTGGAGTCCAAATACGGTATTAATTCTCGGTGGAAGTTAACGCCACCTTTTTAGGTGCCTTCCACCACCATCGTGGTCTCCTTTTCTGCACATCCCCTCTCAACAGTCCTACAATAAATTCAAAATGTTATTCACATTCATTGACCTTTTCCTCAAGGTCCATTTACATCACATATTCACATTTACGAGTTTGCCATAGTTCTTGGCCAGTCCAGTTATTTTTACAAACTGGGGGAAACCGGGTGTTACAAATAACATGTGTATAATTTTTAAAGGCAGAGTCTAAAGCTTTTGAAAAGTTTGTAATTTTTCAACATATGGTTGAAAATGCAACAAGAGAAAAGGTTGCATCTTTGAGAACAGATAATGGAGGAGAATTCACTTCAACTGAATTCAATGATTGTTGTCGATACAATGGAATTCATAGTCAACTAACAAATTCCTATACTCCATAGCAGAATGGAGTTACTGAAAGGATGAACATAACTCTCATGGGCATGGAAAGATCTATGATGCAATTTAAAGGGTTGAGCACAAAATATTGGGCTGAAACAGCCCATACTGTAGTTTATCTCATAAATCGATCACCTACATCAACTTTAGATGGTCAAACACCTTATGAAGCATGGTACGGTTTTAAACCCAAGGTAAATCATCTTAGCATTTTTGTCTTAACATGTTATGCTTTAGTTCCTAAGGAAAAGAGGACTAAATTATAAAACCAAAGTATGAAGTGTACCTTCATTGTATACTATGATGAAAAGAAAGGGTATAAGTTTCTTTTAGATGGAAAATTCATTATCAATAGAGATGTAATTTTTTATGAAACTGAAAGTAAAATTTTTGATGGGATTAATCATATCCTTAGACGTTTAGAGAAAAAAACACTAAGGGTAAAGGTAAGTTGAACAATTCAAAGAAAATATTTTGGTTTAAAAAAGACTATTTTTCTTTAGAAGACATCTCTTCATCAAAAAGTTCCTCTGATTCATCTGATAATGAAACTACAAAAGATTGTTATGATACTGATACTTCAAAAGAATCTTCTCCAAACTCAGATACTTTAGATGAAAGAAGAGCCTCATTTTTTGAAAATACCCTTTTCAATAATAATGGTGATTCATATCCTCAATCCCCTCAACATAAGAAGCCAAAGTGGGCCGAACAACTTCTCAAATATGTTCATTCAAATGAAATTGACAAAACAAGAACTAGGGGATCTTCAAAAGCATAAACTAATTTTGCTCATACTTCCACTGAACCTACTTATTTTGTTGAAGTAGTTGAACATAAAGAATGACATGAAGCAATGATTAATGAATATGATTAAGTACTTGCAAATGGGACTTGGAACTTAGTTGATTATCCACAGTATGTTAAGCCCATTAGTTGTGAATGGGTTTTTCGAGTAAAGTACACGCCCAATGGTAAAATTGACAAGTACAAAGCAAGACTTGTTGCTAATGGTTTTGCTCAACAGGAAGGAATTGATTATGAAGAAACTTTTGCACCCACAACTAAATGGAATACTATCAGAATGGTTATCAATTTGGTTGCACATAATGGTTGGAAATTACATCAAATGGATGTCAAAAGTGCCTTCCCGAATGGCGATCTAAAGCAAGATATTTTCATGACTCAACCAAAAGGATTTGAAGTAGAAGGACAAGAACATAAAGTTTGCAAACTTGTGAAGGCTTTGTATGGCTTGAAACAAGCTCCTCGATCTTGGTCTGCAAAAATGGATGATTACCTACGACAGGTGGGTTTTCAGCGAAGTGAATCCGATGATTCATTGTATTTTTGAATGCAAGATAAGAACATGGTGATACTTGTACTCTATGTTGATGACTTAAACATAACATGAAATAATGAAGCTCGCATCAAACAGGTTAAGGAAGAACTTAAAGCAGGGTTCAAAATTACTAATTTAGGGACACTTCATTATTATCTTGGAGTTGAAGTATATCAACATTCTAATCAAATATTCCTTAGTCAAACTAAGTATGCCACTGAATTGTTACAGAAATTTGGCATGGAAGATTGTAAACCTTCTCTTACCGCCATGGAGAAGAAATTGAAACTTTCAAAATTTGAAGGGGGGGAATTGGTAAACAGTACAACGTACAAAAAATTGATTGGAAGTCTCCTTTATTTGACAAATACTCGACCATATTTTTCATATTCAGTCAGTATACTCTCAAGGTTTATGCAGAAACCAAGGGAAAGTCACTAGAATTCAGCAAAAAGGGTATTGAGATACATTAAAGGTACTAAAGATTTTGGTCTTCTCTACAAAAGGAACAAAAATTTTACACTTGTTGGATATTCAAATGTTGATTTTGCAGGTGACATTGATGATAGAACATCCAATTCAGGTTATTTAATGAATATGCATTCAACAACAGTATCTTGGAATTGCAAAAAGAAGACAACAATTGTCAATTGTTCAGCAAAGGCATAGTACATATTAGCTTGGGAAGCAACATGTGATATTGTATGGCTATGCATAATTTTACAAGATCTTGGTGAATCTCAGAAATCACCAACTACTTTATTGATCGATAGTCAGTCAACAATAAAGATGGCCAAGAATCTAGTATTTCATTCAAAGACTAAACATGTCGACACCAAGTACCACTTCATCAGATCGCTCATCATCAAAGACATCATCAAGCCTCAGTTCTATCCATCTGAAGATCAAACTTCAGATATTTTTACCAAACCTCTTGGTAGAATAAATTTCACTAAGTTCAAAGATGAACTTGGTATTTGTAAAAATGAACTTTCAGATAAAAGGGGGAATTGTTAGCCTCATAATCCTAAAGTTCTATAGTCTAAGTATTTTCTAGTTTAAATGTTTTTAGAAATTAGTTTATTCTAGTTTGTTAGGATAAGGGCACCTAGCTTCTATGTAAAGGACACCTATCATACTCATGTGATTATGTGATTGGTTGTTCTCCTAGATTTTAGTTTAGAGTTGAGATATATAAACAAGCTCATTCTTCAAGTGAGGTAAAGGAGATTATGAGTTCTCGCTTCTTATTGTAATCATTTTTTTCCTTATTAATAAAATTACGTGTCTGAGGACACTTTGTCAACACTTTGGTTTTCTCCAGCTAGTGGTCTTCTACTTTTGTGCATGAACCAAGCTTCGAGGGCCCCCTTGCTTTGGTCCATGTCATTGTTGTACATTGTTGTGCATAAGCTTTGATTTTTGCATCTTCTTCTTTTGGTAACTTGTTTTACTCTTTTGTTTATATAAAAAAAACTCTATTTTTTAAATTTAATATTCATGTTTTACTTCAGTTTTCATTTGCAATTTATAGCTGATTTAAATGTTAGATAATTGATTTAGCCTTCATCCAATCTATAACCTTCATTAATTATGACAGAGTATTGTTGCAAAGAGCCCACGACCATTGTAGCACATTTCACTTTGCAACTTGTTTTTGTACCAGTGTGATGTAGGAGCAAAACCACCCCAAATCAAAATTGATTCTTGAACTTTCTAAAAGATGCAACATGGCCTTGAGGACACGATTTCCTCATGAATTATGTAATTGATACCTAGAAATGTAGTGTTTGACTAATGATTGTGCCAATTATGTAATGGGATCTACATTGTTAGCGTATTTCAAGGGATATGGCGAGGGTATTCAAGATCTGAGATGATTCATTGGTTGCATCATTTGTTATTTATATTGGAAGAGATCCACTAAAAATCCTAAGAAATCAATTGTACTCAAGTTAATTGGTCTCAAGGCTTAAAGAAGTTTAGGTTTCATTTCCCTATTCCTCTTAACAAAAATTGCAAGAGTGTTATGCATGCAGATGCTCAGATTTATGTTTTAAGCATCAACAATTGTAAGACACAAACCAAAGTGGAAACACACCAAACAAACAAAATTGTACATGATACAAGTATTTGGATGTGCTTGTTTAAACATATTTTTTTCCAAGTATATTCCATTGAGAAGCTTCTTGAAGGGAGTTCCTTCCTAATCAAATAGCTCATATGCCCCCTTTCCTAAAGGGTGTTTAACAATGTAGGGAAGCCATAGCGTTTGAAAAGAGAGGGGTTTAATATGATGCTCATATTGGTCCTTGGTTCTCTTTTTCATTATTCTGATGGAGGTCAAAGTGTCACAACTTTGATCATCCAAACATTTAAGCGTGATAAGACATTGTTCCATGGGAGAAGAATATGGGAGAAGTTGGAGACATTGTTCCAACAATTTTATGATAATGATTGCATTTTACCTTCTTGTGGCATTCATTGTAGGTATCGCCTAGACATTCAAAACCATAGTCTCCTTGTTTTGGACTTTGTTTCCATTCTTTTAAGATGTCTTTTTCACAATCTCTCTAAAATAAATTGAACCATCTATTTATGCTTTGGGCACTTATGTCTGGTTTCTCATTATAGCAATGTTGAAATCAACATCCCATTTAGTGTGCTTTGATTGATGATGTAGATGAGATAATTTTTATATGAACTTGGAAGTCTTTCCAGAAGGATTGCAATGCTATATTCCTCCTCATTTTTTAACCCAAAGGCTACAAGTTGGTCAATGACCTCCTCTTTTTTGTTTTACTTTTGACAAGGAATGACCTATTACTAATGCAACTTCTAGTCCCATAGACCACTTTGGTCTCATGTACATTTAATAAAATCAATCTATTTATCTATCTTCTTGCATTTTTCCTTAAAAAAACTTTCAATGAAAAACCAATTGTGTTATCATGCTCAATGTTGTATTTTTAAGAAGCTTAGATCAATGACTTATGAATATGGGTCCTTACCCAAAATCCTAGATCAAAGCTTTTGACAAGGTACTACATCATTAAGAGAAATTCAACTAATAAAGTTATTTGTGGAGTTTTAATGATTCACAAACACCAAAAAAGAATCACGCTCGTGACCACCAACTTATCATATGCCTCTTTTACATCATGCTCATGACCAACTACTTATCATATGCCTCTTTTGCAGTTTGAGCTCCCTTAAGCTACTATTGATATTTCAAGATTGAGGGGATCATGCTCATGACCAACAAATTATCATATACCTCTTTTCCAGTTTCAGCTCCCTTTACATTGAGGGGATCGTACTCATGACCAACAAATTATCATATGCCTCTTTTCCAGTTTAAGCTCCCTTTACTTGAGCTATTATTGATATTTCAAGATTCAGGATAATAGCCACATGGGCTTTTTCATCCTTAGCAATCGATTTTGTGTCTTGTAGTTGAGCGCAAGTTATAATGCTTCATAACTCTTTATCCTTCAACAACATTGAAATCTTGTAGCTCCATGAGCTTCACCTCCAAAACATTCTATCAAGTTGTGTTTGACATGTCACATAATTCCAGTCATGAATCCTTTCTAAATTGTTTATAAAAAAAAAAAAAAAAAAATAGAAATAAAAATCTGTTCTTGATCTTGTTACGAGTGTCATGGAAGTATGCTCCTATAAACTTTGATAACATATTTAAAATAAAGAAAAAAAAGATGATAATATATTTAAAAAAAAATAGCATATTTAAAATAAATAAAAAAAAGATGACAACATATTAAAAAAAAAAGATAATGAAAATATAAAAAATATTAAAGAACACTGTTTCTTTAAACCATATACATATTTGTACAAAATTGACATGAGTAAAACAACAATTTCATATACATATTTGTACAAAATTGACATGAGTAAAACAACAATTTTAATTGAGATTTGACTCACTGATATCATATCTAATTGTTTCTAGATCAAATTTGATTGGTGATTCTAAATAGAATTTGATTATTAGTTAAATTGATATTTTTAATCAAATTTGATTGAGTAAGTATTTAGATCTATTTGATTAGCTAAATTGATTTTTTTAATCAAATATAATTGACTAAGTATTTAGATCTGACCATATTATAATCAACTCAAACATTCCAACATATTCCATGTTGTTGGCTGGCTATTCCGACTTCCACATGGGCAGACTAGAATGATGAAAGGCTAGCTGTTATTTAAAACTAAACAGCCAACCAAGACCAATATTTATACATTACATAGTTTTTTACAAATTAGATCAGAGAAGATTACAATATTATATTCCTACCAGGATTACAATGTTATATTCCTCCTCATCTTTCACCCAAAGTCTACAAGTTGGTCAATGATCTGCACTTTTCTGTTTTACCTTTGACAAGGCACGGCCTATTACTGATGCAACTTCTAATCTCATAGACCATTTTGTTCGTATGTATGTTTAATAAAATCAATCCCTCTAATTTTTTTTCTTTTTCTTTAAAGAAATTTTTAATGAAGAAAAATATTGTTATTATTTTTAGATTACCAATATTGTTATAGGTTAAGAGTTATATTTTTAAAAAGTTAAAAGATATATGTTTTTATCCAAAATTTTAAAAATTTAAATCAAAGCTTTTGACAAGATACCAACATCATTAATAAAAATTCAACCCACATATACTGAAAAAAAATCATATACCTCTTTTACATCTTGCTCTTAACCAACTACTTATCATATCTTTTGCAATTTGAGCTCACTATCGAGTGGATCATGCTCATGACGAACTACTTATCAAACTCCTCTTTTGCAGTTTGAACTCCCTTTACTTGAGTTATTATTGATATTTCAAGATTCAGGACATTACCTTTTTCATCCTTAACAATCCATTTTTGTGTCTTGTAGTTGAGCGAAAGTTATAATGCTACACAACTCTTTATCCTCCAACAACATTGAAAGTTTGTAACTCCATGAGCTTCACTTCCAAAACGTTCTGTCAAGCTGTGTCTGAATATGACATGTCACATAATTCCAGCCATGAATCCTTTCTAAATTGTATATAAAACAAAAAAAAAGATAGAAATAAAAAACTGTTCTTGATCTTGCTACCAGTGTCATGGAAGTATGCACCTATGAATTTTGATACCATCTTAAAAATAAGAAAAAGAAATATGCTCTTATGAATTTTGATACCATGTTAAAAATAAGAAAAAAAAAACATGATAATGAAGAATCTAAAAAGATATTAAAGAACAGTGTCTCTTATTTCATTGATTCAAAACTATATACATTTTTGTACAAAGTTGACATGAATGAAATAATAATTTCAACTGGGATTTGACTCATTGATATCATATCTTGAAAACCATATACATATTTGTACAAAGTTGACATGAATGAAACAATAATTTCAATTGGGATTTGACTTATTGATATTATATTTGAAACATATTATATCTGATTGTTTCAGGATCAGATATGTTTGATTATTTTAAATAGAATTTGTTAGAATTTGTTTGACAAGCTCAAATAATTTTCTTAATCAGATTTGATTGACTAATTATTTAGATGTGATCATATTAATATTAATAATAATACCAATTTTAAAATTATTATATACTAAATACACTAAATTGGTGTATGAAACTTCTTGTTTGTGGGACTAAAAAAAGTCAACCAAAACCAATATTTATACATTACACAACTTTTTACAAATTATCTCAGAGAAGAAAAGATGATCTAAGCTGCAGGGACCTTCTAGCCTGCAATTCAATGCAAGATATGACAACAGCTGTAAGGAATGAAAGGAAATAATAAAAGAATATAATAGTGGTATCGCTTATTCCAATTTATTTGAACTCCGAAGACTTGGCTTACCAGATTTATTCATTGTCTACTTTTAAAACTGTAGTGCTGAACTTTCCAAGAGGGGCATCGGGTCTCACACAGGCTTTGAAACAAGCCTCACTGCAATCCTGTGAATATAATACATGAATTCAATACGAATTATGTGGTGTAGAAAACTCGATCAGGTAATAGATATAAATTTAGCCTGAATTGAATTGAAGAAAGGCACCTGGTTCAAGGTGGGTATTTTATTGATGAGTACTAAGTTGAAGTTTAAACTTACCTGATAAACAGAGCCCGTAGAATTGGCATTGTGAGTTACAGCTCTCTTGCAGGCAGCATTGCAACCTGTTTCACATGCATCTTCTACATTGGCATAGCAACACCCAACATCTTCTCCTTGACTTGCCATGCTTTGTGTTATCAGGCTTTGCACCTGTATGCCATTGCATAGGTTTCCGTTTAATATAATAATAAGAATATCCAAATTAAGGTAAGCCTAACAGGAGGCTAAATTGACATATGTGAACCCTTGTTTGATGGACAAAGGACCCTTCACCCAGCAATTCTACTGCTTATACTAAAGAATTTCTAATAAATATTTCAATAGAAGGATTAACAGCCTGAAATACAATTAGTACCTTTGCAAACACTCGGATTGTGAATAGGCCAGCTTGCTGCAACGCTGTCACTCCTGTCACAGAGATTGTTTGATAGTCTGGTGAACCCTTCTCCATTTTAGAGTGCTGGATCATCAATTTCTTGCTTCTGTGATACAACGCAAAGCCGGGGTTAAATTTATCTTCTGGTCTGTGAGATAACCGGCCAATCAATCTGTCAATCGTCAACGACCACCGGCCCTTTGCTGAGTAGAGTCGGCGAGTTAGATTACTCTGCCACGTTACGACTGCTTGCGTGGCATTTTGCAGTTGTCTGGTTTTGATTGAAGATTATGGATGATTCTAGGACATGTTTCTATAGACGACAGAGTAGACAACTGGCTACTTCGGATTATTGTGTACGTTTATTGAATCAATGCAGTCCACGTTCACGGGGCAGCTTTATGGCATGTGCACCTTTATTAAAAGCATAGTTTGTGCAATATATGCATGAGCCATATGTGGTTTTTATGCACGTGTATCATAATTGGCCGACGGTGTATTATAAGGATTGACCCGTGATATATGTGTTTACTCTTCTTTTTAGTATGTTATTTTAGTATGTTTTTATGATGAGTTTTTTTTTTTTTTTTATTATTATTATTAATTTTTTATTTATTTTTAATAAATTTTGTCAAAAATTTAGAAGGATAGTTGGAAATGTATATTTCAGTGGTTGAGATTACTTATTATGGGTGGAGTTTTTGAAAGCACTTAATCAATTTATGCATTCAAAAACACAATTTAAGCAATATGAAGTTGTGATTTCACCAACAATTGGATTGCGGATTTAGGTGATAGTTATAAAAGATGTAGAACATTTAGACTATGTCATAAGGATTGTTTAAAATGGTTTTGAAAATTTCATTCTAATTAGAAACTTGTGAAATAAAAAGTTCAAGTTTCATTTGCTATGATGGTTTTTAAAAAAATCAGAGGTTTTGGTTCAATTTAAATTCTATCAAAACTTTTAACTATGTTTTGAACTTTGATGTCTTGAAATTGTAATGTTTATCCAAATTTTAGTGGTTTTGGATAATCTCTTTCCTATACAAGTTGGTTGACTCTCTTTTAAGTGATGTTTATAATGTCAATAAGTCTTATAAGTCTTACTTGCTCGACATACATGTTAATTTGGGAGAACTGTTTTGAGAGCAAAGTTCACTTCCTAAAGCATGTGTGTAACTCAGATAGGACTAGGGTGAGAGTTATATGAACATGCTTTAAGGCATTATCATTGCGCTTTTAGCCACTCAAGTAAGGCTCCCAAATCTTATTTAAACTATGCAGATGTGGATTTTGTAGTGATTGTTGATAGAGAAAAGATAAAAGATAACACTTGACTTGAGAATAACTAAACACATCCACACAATAGACAACACACGAATATAGAAAAAACCCTTAAGGTAGGGTAACACCATCAAATACACCTTATGGAACGAATCACTCCAAAAACCATGCTTGTTATAATACAATATTTTAACATATTTTGAATACAATGATACTCTTGTATATATAATTTCTCATGAGTATTCCTAGGGGTCTATGCCAAGTACCTCTCATTATTATATTATTACCTCTAACTACCTAGTAGGCTTATTTATTCCCCACCAACTACCAAGTGAGCCTTATTCTATGATTTATGGCCACGTTACATTAATTATTCCTCTTAGGTATCTCCCTAGGTATCTTATATTACATCAATTATCCTCTCTAGGTACCTTCTTAGGCACATTACATATTTGGGAGGTTCGCTTGAACATGCTCAGAGAAAATTAATGGTTGGACACACTCAGAGCACACTAATGGTTGGGAGTCACTTGAATGTGCTTTGAGCATAATGATGACATGTTAGAGTGCATTCATACAAACAGTCACCCATGTGAGGCTTGAACACATGTAGATTTGGGATCCCACTTGAGTGCACTTATAGCACAATGATGAAGTCCTAGAGAGTGTTCATACAAATCTCACCCCATTGAGCCTTGTGCACATATAGATTTACCAGACCCACTTGAACCCACCCAAAGTGTAATGATGGTGCCCAAAGCATGTTCATACAATGCTCACCTTAGTGAGTGAGTCATGCATAAATGAAGAACTAGGAGGCATGCTTGGAGTGCAATGATGGCACCCCAAAACATGTTCATAAAACCCTATCCCTCGTAAGCCCTGTACACATGTACATTGGGATACCCATTTGAGTGCACGCGACACACAATGATGGCACTTTCCTTGTTCTAGTGAGTGAGCCTTATGAAAATGTAGATATGGAGGCTCATTTGAGCGTTCTTGGCGTGCAATGATGGTGCCTTGGTGATGAGGCTTGCACACATGTAGAATTGAGAGGTGCACTTGAACATGCTTGAAATGCAATGATAGGTTAAGGGCTCCATCATTGTGCTTTGAACATGCTCAAGCATGCCTCCAAATTCTACATATACATAGGGCTAACTCATTAGGATGTCATAACTGCATTCCAAGCATGCTCAAGTGGGCCTCCCAAATCTAAATGTATGCAATACAACTATTATAACATGGAAAAAATTATCTACCATACAAACTCTTTACCCAAAGCCATAATTGTTGGCCCTTGACCAAGATTTGGAGATCCTTGGTCATGTTTGACCTATTTTGGGACTTCGACAGGCTGTTGAAGACAGAGTGCAAGTTGAAGCAGAGATCATGGAATCTTGATCCCTTTTTAGGGTTTTTTGGGTTTTGGGCTTATGTAATGGGTATGGGGATGTCGGCCCATGGGTTTACCCATCTTTAGGCCCATTCTGTAATGTATAAATAGATGTCTAGGCGATGTAAGAGGAGACAATATAGGCATCTGTGTGATGATGTGCTAAGTGCAAGTGATAGTTGTAAATTCTTTGTGCATATTGTGTGAGACTTGCAAGGCTAAGTGCAAGTGACTATAAGAGATTGTGTAAAGGCTTTGTGCTGTAACCTAGCTTGGGGAAGGAAGATCTAGCGAGGTGTGCACAGATCTCCTGTCCTATGCGAAGTAGGACCTTATGGCTCTGTGCATGTAGATGATTGACATAAGATAATAAAGAAGATGAAGAGTTGGTGGACGTAGCCCCAGGTTGGGGGTGAACCACGTATATCCTATGTTATGGTTGTTTTGTGCATTTTGACTATTGCTTTGTGCCTTTGATGTGATTTATACTTAGTGTTTTTATCTTTATGAATGTTAGAAGCATCTGATATAATAACTTAGTGCTCAGTAATGCGAATGAATGCCATATCTAATTTGTTTCTTTATGCTAAGTGTTTAAATGTGTTGAATCTTGTTGAATACTGTGTTGCGTTGTAATTAGGGTTTATCTGCGTTGTAGACAAAGGTTAAATACTAATGAATGGCAACTGCTAAGTGCTTTGTTAGAGTATTATAATCATATATCTGTGTCCCAGCTAAGATTGCAGACACTGGAGTCCTGCAACCACCCCTGCCTCTACCTCGGGTGAGACTTCATCTGCTTCGCAGGTGTTGCTGAAAGGGCCGGTAGTTGGGGTTTTGTTGGTGCGTTGTTGAAGCGTTGAACCCTGGATCTTCCCTTGTGCCAACAAATGGTTCCGTTGCCGAGACATGAAATTGTGATTGCTGGGAACTTAGGAAAAGAAAGAAATATCTATGCGTAGATCTGTCGCTTTAGTGCGTAGTGTTCTACTTGATTTACGAAGTTCTGTGCAGGCAGATCTGAAGGAAAGAGGTAAGATCTAAAAGCTTTGTGCTCTGTTAGAGGTAAGATTAGTGAATTTTTTTTATTAAAGAGGTAATATCTGAAAGTTTTGTGCTTTGATAAAGGTAAGATAAGTGGAATTTTTTTTTTCGAAAGTATGGATCTAGGTATGTTTGATAAAAAAATCATAGTCTGGAAACTAGGGCACAGTTAGAAGCAAGAAGATTTGATATGAGTAGATCTGATTGAAATAATGAAAGATATGTTATTCCTATGCATAGAAAGAATGTTTGTACTAACAAATGAATGCAGGATCCTAGAAATAATTTTCTGCAGGTTAGTTACTATGATCCTAGTGCGCATTACAAGAAAGGTTGGGGATCATTTAATAGAAAGAGAGGATTAACCCTTTGTTACAGTTGTAGAAGGCCAGACCATCTTGCTAAGGATTTCTCTGATAGATGACCTAGTTGTCTTTGTTGTAAAGCTATGGACCATGAAGTTCTGGATTTCCCTAAAATGATTGCTAAACTTGAAAGAATGAATATGGAACAAGATAAACATGAGAAAGACTCATAAATTAAGACCATGGAAAAACCCTAGAAAGAATCAGGGATTGTATTACTACAAATGAAAGAAACCATGAATGACCACAGAGATATCAACTTATCAGAGATCTTCAAAGAGAAAGAGTGCATCGAAACAAGAATAGGAGACTTCGACATAGACTCTGTTCTGGACGAGGAAACACATGTGAATATTATGACAGAAAGAACTTGGGAAATTTTAGGAAATCCTGCTATGGTTCCCTCATTGGGAGGAATAGGATTATTTAGAGGAAATATGATAACCCTATGTGGAAGACTTACCCAAACATCTATGAGTGCTCATGGCACTTCGACAGAAGAAGAATTTGAGGTTGTTAAATTTATTGAGAACAACGCCCCATTTGCTATGTTGCTAGGAAAAACTTGGATTGAGAAAGATCAAATCCAAAGAAAACAAGAAGAGGAAGCTCTAGAACAGAAAAATCAAGAACTAAGGGACTTCATGGCTAAGAGAATAGCACACTTACTGTAAGAACAAGAAAACTAGTGGAAGTTACTGAGGACCAGAAATCTGGCTATCGAAATTGAAAGAACGCAAGAAGACTTGAAACACCTGTCTGTACAAGAGAGTAGAGCACCTACCCCAGATAGAGAAGAAGTATTTTCCTTGGACCCTACGAAAGACCATCAACAATGCGAATTTACTATGCCAATAGGAGATAAGAATCAGAATGGGAAGAGGAATCTAGTAACACAGATCACAGGGAAGAAGGCTAGAAAGCTCAGCAAGAAGAAAGCAAAGTTGGAGAAATTACAGGAAGTTTCACAAAAGACTTCGTAGAAGGAAGGTCTCCAAAATTCGAACTTCGTCCGAATATCAAAGAAACTCAGATTGGCACTTCGCCATGGCAGAGCGATATGACCATTGGAGGCATTATAACCATTAGATTGACGTTCTTGAATGGTTAGAACAACAACTATGATAAGAAATCTCGCCATCAGACCATTGGGACCGCACAGTAATAGACATAACTGCATTGACAAAGGCTTCTTGTCCATTGGAAGGATCTGTTACATCGTTGTCTACTTATCCCATCAACTGTTGCGCCAAGCACACTTTCGTGAATTGTATCCAAGCCAACAAGAGAACTCATATGAAATAAATCAAGCCCAAGAAAAAAGAAGTGCCTATAGAATAATATGGGACAATATCAAATTCTAATGAAATCATAATTTGTTAGCCAAAGAAAGAAAATACAAAAAGAAGTTTAAATTGGGTTCTACAAAATCAAAGGATTATGACAAGATTTTTTAAAATTAACATATGGAAAATCTTGACTATCTATAGATTAGTGGTCAAAACAAAAATCATTGGTAGGGTTAGTTGTAGAATATGAGAAGAGGAAAAATAAATGTAGTAGAGAAGTTCAAGGAGTATCATTCAACAAAGATCGATTGATAACAAAATTGGTATCTAAATAAATTGGTATCATTCCTCAATTGATATTCCTGTAAAATATCAAAGAAGAATAAGAAGAAAATAAAAAAGATAAGTAAGATGCATACTATTGTTCTATTTGACAATGGAAAGTCAGTAAAAACTCAGGAGGATTATTTTGGTTATCAAATAAGAAATTAATTAGATTAAGTTTTGAAAGACTTGATCACTGCAAGTAGGTAACACTACAAGTTGGTATAAAAAAGACTACTTATTTGAACACAAATATCCCAATCAACTGAGATAAGAAGTTAGTAAATTAACAGGAGAAGAGACCTTGTCAGGAAGAGCTACCCTTTCATAAAAAAGGGGGGAGAGTAGTCAAAGACAGAGAGATCATATTGACAAGGGGAGTCATTCAAATATGGAAGGCAGAGCATAAATGTAGGGGGAATTACCCAAGTTCATATTTTGGTAAACAAAATGCAGAGAAACTACCATATATTCCAATGTTTTTGTTATATGGTTATTGACCCATATATTACATATATAGCATGCGGTTTAAACCTCTTGTGTAGGACCAATGGTTATATGGAATATTACAACGACCATGGGATATGGGTTGAGGGATTAGGCCATCGACCCTTTTTTCCACCAAAAAAACTTTTATGCAAACTCAAATATAATCAAACCCATAGTCTTAATAAGACTCATCGTGTGGCGTATTGGTAAGACATTTGAGTAAGGTTAGGGAGGTCATTGGTTTGACCCCCGTCGTCTCCCATACAAGAATTTTAATATACATAAACCATAATAGCCAATGGGAGGCTTCCATGTGGTAGACTCTCATTGGATTATCTTTACCACATGTGGTCGTGTGATTAATCCACCTGGATTGTATGGATCTTCCACTTGTCAACCTCTTACTTCTCCACGTAACTTGCCTAGTTAGCATATGGTCAGTCCACATGGCATATTAGGGGTGTGACCACTTCATCTCCGTACGATTGTATGGTCGTTCCATGTGTCACCTTTTCCCCTTTGACTTTGCCTTTTGACCAAAGTTTGACCTCTCATAAATTTTGCATACGAGCTCTGTTTGAATTTTCATTTGTGTCATTAGAAATCTGATGATGCTCTCTATGCATTGATGTTGTTTTCAAGAGAATTTGGGATGGTTTAATTTTGAGCATTTCTAGACCATTATGGACCCCTGTGAGTGTTTTGGATCCTCTTGGACCTCTATGAGCATTCTTGGATCGTCCTGGATCATTCCTCCCTATTATAAGACTTGTGGACCACCAAAATATTTGATTACTCACCAACTAGGAGTTCCATCACCCTTACGATATCCATCCATTTTTCCTTTCTTGGTTTTACTCCTTTAATACCAACTTGAAGATATTCCACATCACCTGGTTGTGAAGTCTTGATTCTTCTATTAAGAATAACATCTTCCTATATCTCGTCCATTTTTTCTGGAGAAAAATCATCAACTGTTGGAACCTGAATACTTTCATCTTCATCTATAATCGTTGGAGGCTCATAAAGCTTCAAATTCTCAACATTTACCACTGAATACATTTGCATGTAGGATGGTAGATCTAAGAAAAAGGCATTAGTACCAATGTTTTCCAAGATCTTGAATGGACCATATCGGATTGGCCTTAGCTTTTTACCTTCACCTTTCATTCTATCATTGCTGATATGTAACCATAATTGATCACCAACTTCAAACCAATGATCAAACTGATGTTTATCATGCCCTGCCTTGTACTTGGCTTGGATTTTCTCCAACTGTTCTTGTACTACTTGATGTACCTGTTGAAGTTTTTGAATGAACCTTTTAGATTTATTTATATCATCCTATCCATCTGCTTGATTTTATTCTCCAAAAGAAAATTCGATAGGTGATTTAGGAAAGTACCCCAAACATACTTCAAAAGGCATTTTCTGAGTAGACGAATGCATGGCATGATTATAGGCATGTTGTACATAAGGTAACTATTAATCTCATAACTTAGGATGCTTGTTGCAGTATCCTCAAAGTAGATGTACCACTGTTATGTTTACCACCTTTGTCTATCCATCTGTCTATGGATGAAAATTTGTGCTCTTCTTCAACTTAGTGTCCATGATTTTCCATAAATGAGACCAAAATTTTCCCAAAAAGCGAAAGTATTTATCTAATATAATAGATGTAGGAAGTCCAAAATGAACCCATGCATTAGCAAAGAACACCCGTGTTGTCTGTTCAGTTTTGACATGTTTCTTGCATGGCATCAAAATACACATCTTGCTTAATCTATCCACAATAACATATAGATAATCATGACATGTCATGGACATTGTAAAACCTCTACAGAATCCATGCAGATACTTTCCCATGGCTGAGAAGGTGATAGAAGTGGTGTATATAACCCCAAATTTTTGTTTCTAGGCTTACTTATGGAACACATAACACACCCTTTGATATACTTGGAAATTGTCTCAGTCATCCGAGGCTAATAAAAATACCTATGTAACTATGCTATTGTCTTACCAACCCAAAAATGACTAGAAATAAGAGATGCGTGAGCTTCTATTATTACATTTACTCTTTCATCTCTAGGTATACAAAGATTTTCGAGATGATATAACAAATTTTCATGCATATAATAATCTAAATGTTGATTGTCGTGAGTTAATGCATTATATACATCTTTAAAATCATCATCCTTAGCATGTTATTTTATATAACTTTCATGTGCAAAAGGATTATAACTAAGTATTGTGGATGCCTTAATAACTAGTCTTGAAAACATATCTGCAACCTTGTTATCAATACCTTTCTTGTACATGATTACCAAATGAAATTGTTGGAAGAAACCCATCCATCTAAAATTCCATGACTGTTGTAGCTTGGTCTTTGACTACAAATATTGTAATGGTTGATGATCAATATGAATAATGTTCTATTTTCCCATTAAGTAATGCTTCTATTTCTTTACACTTTGTACCAACACATACAATTCCTTATCATATGTGGGATAATTAATCACATCATGAGTGAAAGTCTCATAATGATAACATATAGGTTTACCTCACTGCATCAAGACTAATCCCATGGCATATCCACTTGCATCGGTTTGAATCTCAAATGGTTGTTGTAGATATGGTAGTGCCAAACAAAATTGGTTTGGTGCTTATCTTTTCCTTCAATATCTCAAAGGATTTTTGTTGCTTTCCTCCCCATTGAAAGACTATATTAACACTTGTTAACGCATGTAGAGGAGTTGTTATGTATGATAATTTGACAATGAATTTACTCCAATACTATACTTCTACTAAGAATATCCTAACTTTTGTGGCAGTATTTGGATTGGGCCATTTCACAATGACTTCTAATTTTGTCGGAACTATCTTTAGCTGACCATTCCTTACAATGTATCCCAAATATACCAGATAAGGTTTTTCAAATTCATGTTTAGATAACTTGATATACAACTTCTCCTTCCTCAAGAGTTCTAAGACTATCTTGACATGCTTTATATGATCTTCCCATGTTCGACTAAAGATCAATATATCATCTTGATAGACGATAACAAAATCATCTATGTAGGGCATGAATACATCATTAATTACCCTCATAAATGTTGATGGTGCATTTTATAACCCAAATGGCATAACTAACCAATCAAACAATCCTTGCTTGGTCCTAAAAGAAATTTTCCATATGTCACCTTCTACAATTCTGATCTAATGGTAACCACTTCTCAAACACAACTTAGTCAAATACACAACATTCCTTAGTTGATCCAATAAATCATCAATTTTGGGAAGAGGATAATAGTTCTTTACTATAATCTTGTTCAGGGTTCAAAAATCAATACACATCCTCCACGTGCCATATTTCTTAGGAACTAATACAGTAGGAGAACCACATAGAGAGGATCTTGGGATGATGATTTATTTATCGAGAAACTCATGAACTTGCTTCTTTATTTATGCATTCTCGATCATTGATGACCTGTACATTCTAATGTTCAAAAGAGGAGCATCCTGCTGCAAATATATTTCATGTTCAACCTCCCTTTTAGGAGGAAACCTTGTAGGTTCCTGAAAAAGCTCATCATAATTAGATATGATGTTGACTAAATCTTGTTTATGTTCTGGGTCACAATATGATAAATCATTGGTTATATCTTCTTCTTTTTGTTTCATTATCATGAGAACAAAAATTTACTTGCGCTCACGAGTCTCTTCATTTTCCCTGTGCTCATTAAAGAAACATTAGTTTTGATACGATGATCTCTGACAATATATTCAACCTCATTCTTGAAAATATGATATTTATTCTCTTTGTGATAAAATATATCCTTCCTATCAAATATATATGGACTACACAAGACAATTTTGTAAATGTCAATAGGCACAACATCTAACTCAACCTCGTCAAAGAACTTAGTTGTAATTTCAAATTTGATCTTACATTGTTTCGTTACCTGCAACTTAACATCTTCACACACCCATCCTAATGGATATGGATTCTTATGAGGTTGTATTTAAACCCAACTTTTTAACAATTGCTTCAAATATTAGGTTAACTTGAGATCCACTGTCAAATAAAGTATTATCTTTGTATTCTTAACTATGACTCTAACATGAAAAATATCACCTCTCTTATTTTGATCAATATCACTTTCCAATTTAGTGGATTGAACTGAAGAATTAGAATGGATAGTTGATATACCTTTACTTCCCATTACCATGATCTTATATTCATCCTTGGAATATGACCCTAGATCCTAATGAGTTGATGCAACAATCTTTTGATTCCCTTTATCCTTGAGCTTCTTTGGTTGTAATTCTGGATGGAACTTCCAACACTGTGATTCCTCACATCCCTTTTTCTTACAGTGGAGACATGTAGGTCTTTCCTCAACTTTATTCACTGTAGCTGAATTCTTACTCTTCCATTTACCTTTCAAGTTATTTTCAAATTTGTATGGATTTGTATCTTCTCTCACATGCTTACCCTTACTTGTAATATACCAGATATAAAAAGTATGCAAAACAGAAATAAAATGCTAGAAATGGCATAATAACAGTAATATAACCAACATAATCTCCACAATAACACAGAAATGATATAAGAACAACAACAGAAATAACACTTTGATTCAGAAAGCAATGTTCACGGGCCTCTTCTAGGGGGCAACCTCCAGTCGAGCAACACTCTATTACAATAATCTCCAAGCTAGGGTTTTCATACCCTCGACCCTTATTTATACTAAATATGTCTATCAAGAGAAGCATCTAGAGGAAGATCCTTCTAGAAGCGAAAGCTTCTATTAGGTCTTCTTACATCCACCTTATTCTATTTTATTGAAAGGACTTATTAATATTTACCTTTATTACATCCGAATATATTGATCTACCTATGTGCGAGTTAGGACCCTAACATCTCTGCCCCATTAAAAACAACCTTTTCCTTAAGGCCTGAGATGTGAAAACTGCTGGAGAATGGTAGTTGGTTCCCAAGTGGCATCTACTAGAGTTGTATCTTTCCACTGGACTAGCACTTCCTTGATGGTTCGCTGACGCAGGCGACGCTCACGCTGGTCCAAAATTTCTTCTGGCTGTAGCCAAATGGATCCTTCTTCAGCTAACTCGGGAAGGTTGGTTTGAATTTGGCACCTAGTTCCAATCACCTTCTTTAAGCATGAAACATGAAAAATAGGATGTAGCTTTGACTGACTGGGTAGAGCTAACTGATAGGCGACTTGTCCCACACACTTGAGAAATGTATAAGGACCATAAAATTTGGGCTCTAGCTTCTAACACTGCTCGGCCTTGAGGGAAGTTTTCTTGTATGGTTTCATTCGTAGAAACACCTGATCCCCTTCTGCAAATTGATGTTCAGAGCGACCTTGATCTGCTTATTTCTTCATGTGATTCTGTGACATGACCAAGTTATCTTTAAGGGTATGAAGAATATCCTCTCGAACTGTAAGTGTTTGGTCAACCATCTGGACCTTCGAGGTACCCAGTAAGTATGAGAGAATTGAAGGTGGCTTCTGTCCATATACCGCTTCAAAAGGAGTCATGCATGTAGCTATATGGTAGGAAGTGTTGTACCACCATTCAACTAAGGGTAGCCATTGAGCCCATTGATTTTTCTTTTCAGAGGCAAAACACCTTATATATGTTTCCAAACACTTGTTGACAACTTCCGTTTGACCATCAATCTGGGGATGATAAGTTGTGCTTAGATGCAATTGGGTGTCCTATAGCTTAAATAGTTCTTGCCAAAAATTGCTTGTGAAAATATTTAATGGAAATCAGTGCATGAGAGTTACCTCTTTTGGCTTGATCTTTCGACTTCTTCTTGGAAGCTTCGAGAATGTGATACCCAAAGTTGTTCTTCTAAAGAATTTGTTCCATATGATCATTCTTCTTCTTCATGCATGCGAACTCGAGATGATAACCGTGGTTGCAGTAACTGCATTTGATCTTCCCTTTCTTTCTGTTTCCACCTTTGGAACCTGAAGAATTATCAAAGGGTTTGGAGTTCCCTTCCATGTTTGGCTATGCATGTGCCTTTCCTTTTCCTTTTTATTGGTCTTTGTATTACATGAGTTATTTCTCTCATGCACAGTAAGTACACGTGCATTGGATCCCTTAATTATCCCCATCTTGATGAGCTTGTCTTTCTCATGTGAAAGGGATTCAATAAACTGATATAGTGTCGACATTTTTTAGGTAGATGTTGAAGTGAATTTGTTTGTATGGAACGATGAGATGAAAATAGCATAATCCAGACCAAGTTTTGTTAGAATAGAAAGGATCATTTGGGTTTCTTGAGTTTATTTATCAACATTGCATCCCTTTAGATGAAGGAGGATGGAATTGAATTTCATAAATAAGTCTTGGATTTTATCAAAATTCCATTGATCTAAGGAATTTAGCTCGACCTTGAGCATATGGCCTCTCATTTCATCATGTTTTCCAAAAAGATCCTCCAACTTTGTGCAAATATTATATGGTTTGGTAGAAGTTGCAATGTGAAATAGAATCTATGTTGGACAACAAAGAGGGGGGGGGGGGGGTGAATCAGTTGTTACCGTGCTTAAACAATTATGCTTCTTTTAAAATCTTTACAAGGCACTCAATGATGATCACAATAATGCAGAGGGATAAACAAAAGGCACCTTCAACATCAGTCACATATATGAGAAAGACAGAGAAAAATAATTCCTGAGGAAACCCATACAGGGTAAAAACCTCCTTTTCTTTATATGATAAGTATTATCTACATTCTTTACATTATCATACATATGAGCACCAACTCATTGTGAGGCTACAACCTATGTTTTTGCAGGCTGCAACTTGATGAGAGCACCGACTCTCTGTTTTCTCTAGCACCCACTAGAAGGAAGCACCAACCCCCTGGTTTCTCTAGCACCAACTAGAAGGAAACACCAACTCCCTGGTTTCTCTAGCACCAACTCCCTGGTTTCTCTAGCAACAACTAGAAGGAAGCACCAACTCCCTGTGTTCAAGCACCCACTTGAACCTTTGAGGACACCAGTCCTCCCTAGCACCTCCCAACCACCTTGAATAATAAATTCTTTATTACTGAAACTTACTACAGCGATATAAAATTATTCAATGGCTTACCAGCCCTGTTGTTGTTCTGTTACGCTGCTCTGTCCTGTCTATATTAGTGCCTTCTACACACCCCTTGCACTTTCTATTCTTCTTCCTTTTATACTCTCTGCACCATATCCCTTTGATGCAACCTTCCTCTAGCATGCATCTCTGCTCCTGCGCTCTGCCTCCTTGCTCACACTTGAATTCTCCCCATGACAACAACTCCTATCTCTTCTTTGTTCGGTATTCTTATAGTCTCTGTTGTATTTGTGCATGCAATATTCGCAATGCTTCTGCATGCTCACTCTGCGCCAAATTCCTCCACCTCTCAAGTGCTCTACGTGATCATCATCGCGACTCTTCAGCTTATCTGGTAGTTCAACCCTTGCGTCGATCATCACTAGTTATTATGCAAAGATTCCTTAGCCTCTCTGGCAGTTCGAGACTCTTCGTCTTCTCTGTGACAGTCGAGATCACCTTCTCTGTTTCAGTTACAGGCCTCAATCCTCATCCAACTGTCAATAGTCTCCACGAACATCTTCATCTCTTTTGAATATTCCCAGAGGCTCTTCACCTTCTTTGTCAATCATCCCCAAGTGCTTTCGAGTCCTCTGGCTGAAACCATCAATGGTTTTTGGCAGTTATACTGTGTCATGCTACAGTAGCCCTCCAATCTTGTTCAAATTCACCTGCACTATTGGATTGATTCCAAGGGATCTTGTATTCATTTCGGAATTTTGGCTTTCGGTAGTTCGACATTCGTGTGACCATGTGTCTCGACATTCCCAGACATGATCCCTGAAATTCCGAGGCGGAGCTCGTTTGCACTAGGTCCTTCCTCCACGTGACCACACGCGGTGACCTCAGGTTGCGCTAAAAGGAACTGCGAACTCATGATCTTCATCGAACCTGATCGACGGTCCATGATCTCGATGAATCAACGATCCAGATCTTTTCGAGATCTCGCATCTCGTTGTTTCTTAGTTGGAGGTTCTCGTCACTCCAATTCACGATAGGCGAAGCTCTGAGATGGAGCTCAGATCAATGATCCACGTTCTTAGTGATCCGATGGTCCTGATCTTTTCGCGATCTCGCATCTCGTTGTTCCTTAGATGGAGGTTCTCGTCACTCCAAGTCGTGATATGCGAAGCTCCGAGATGGATCTCAGATCAACGGTCCATGTTCTTGGTGATCCGACGGTCCTGATATTTTCGCGATCTCGCATCTTGTTGTTCCTTAGATGGAGGTTCTCGTCACTCCAAGTCCCGATAGACGAAACTCCGAGATGGAGCTGGATCAACGGTCCAAAATCTTGGTGTATTGACGGTCCATATCTCTTCGTGAATTCACATCTTGCAGTTCCTGTGATGAAGGGTCTCATCACTCCAAGTCACGATAGTCGAGACTCCAAGATGGAGTCAGATCAATGGTCAAGATCAAACCTTGATCTAACAGCTAAGATCAAACCTCGATCTGATGGCTAAGATCAAACCCCGTTCCTTTGACTTTCCAGTCAGCAACATGACGATCTTTCCCCAGGTGTCCTATGGACCCAATGGTTCAGATCTTGTCGTGATTTCGACACTTCACAGGTCTTCTTCATGCATGATCAACTGTCCACATTCCTTGGTGATCTGACGGCCAAGATCTTTTCGTGAATTCACATATTGTGTGTTTGAGCCTCTTTCCTT
Organism: Picea sitchensis; assembly: GCA_010110895.2. Classification (NCBI taxonomy): domain Eukaryota; kingdom Viridiplantae; phylum Streptophyta; class Pinopsida; order Pinales; family Pinaceae; genus Picea; species Picea sitchensis. The sequence continues at coordinate 92,428 of SNQJ01S0022110.1, read as the reverse complement.
TGAATTTCCTGACCTGCGAAACTCTGAAATGGAGTCTTTGTGGTGCTCTGATCTTTCGCCATGCGTCCTCTTGATCCAACGGACCACGACTATCATATCTGCCTTGCAGCTTCACTATATCTAACAGTTATTGGTCCTTCGTACTTCCCCCAGATCCTACGGCCCAGATCTTCTCGCGATTTCACCACTTCGCCATGTGAGTTCTCGACACCTTCAAGTCTCGATCTATGAAACCCCGAAATGGAGTCAGACCAACATAATTTGGCCTTTCACATTTCACCTCTTCTTGCACTTTAATGAATGTGCAGGTTCTCCCTGATCCAACAATGGTCGGATCTTATGCTTAGATCTGACGCCTAAGATCTGTCCTCCTCTTCTACGTGTTCTTCTTGTCTACAAACATTGCATTCGACTCTACGCTAATTCCTCCTGAGCTTACTTTGTTCTTGTTTTTCCATCGATGCACACTCTGATCCTACCATCAATGACATGATCACTTTGCATGTTAAACCTGCCAACAATCCTCTGCACTATCTCTTCTGAATTTATCGAGCTTGCTCTGCAACGTCTTCCCAAACTACTTCTGATGCCCATCTGTTACATTCTTCCTATACTCATGCCATCTTCACTGTTTTACTTGCCATCAATGACAAGCATACGCTACCTGTTAAACATTTGCCAACAATCTCCCCCTTTGGCATTGATGGCAACTAAGGTACCCGAATTATTTTCTCCCCCTTTGACATCAATGTCAAAGAAGAGACATGCTCCCCCTGAGCTATTGCAGTAATTTTAGGAGGCATTAGATATTCAAACAATAAAAAACTCCCCCTAACAAGATGGACTCTTTTAGGTGTGAAATGAAATGACACCCATCTTTTGTCTAAGATATTCAAATGATGTCTTAGCTAGGGGTTTAGTAAAGATGTCTGTAATTTGTTCTATAGTGGGAATGTAATGGACTTGGACAATCTGATTAGTGACCTGCTCTCTTAGAAAATGATATTTTATGGGAATATGTTTGGTCTTGGAGTGGAAGACAAGATTTTTAGACACACTGATGGCACTAGTGTTATCACAATGAATTGGGATCGGTGCAGTGTATTTTACCTCTAAGTCTGCAAGTGTCTGAATCATCCATAATACCTGAGTGCAACAGGTAGCAGCAGCAATGTACTCTGCTTTTGTGGTTGATAAAGAAATGAAACCTTGCTTTTTACTAAGCCAGGCTACCAAGGAGTCACTCAAGAAGAATGCTCCTCCACTAGTGCTTTTTCTCTCATCAACATAGTTTTCCCAATCTGCATCTGAATAAGCAGTCAACTGAAGACTTTGATTTCTGGGATACCACATACCATAAGTCATTGTTTATTTTAAATACCTGAATATCCTTTTGACAGCTTGCAAATGACTCTGCTTAGGTGCAGTCTGATATCTTCCTACCTTTCGTACATCAGGCATTATGTATGGGTGAGATGTTGTGATGTACAACAAGCTTCCTATCATTGATCGATATGAGCTTTGATCAACATCAGGTGAATCCTCATCCTTGCTTAGTTTACATCCAGTTACCATAGGTGTACCCACAAGTTTAGAATCTTCAATTTGAAACCTTTTCAACATTTCTCTTAGATACTTTTCTTGAGAAATGAACATCCCTTCGGGCCTCTGAGTAATTTGCAGACCAAGGAAAAAGGATAGTTCTCCTATCATAGACATTTCAAATTCAGACTCCATGGCAGAAGAAAACCATTGTACCAGTGAATCCTTATTACATCCAAAGATGATGTCATACATAGACCGATTAGATGAGCAAATCAGTATCCTCTGTCTTAATATACAAATTGGTGTGGGTTGTTCCTCTCTTGAACCCTTTGTCTTTGAGATCATTATCAATCTATGATGCAATTTCGAGGGGCTTGTTTTTAAACCATATAAAGCTTTCTTCAAATTGCATACTAAGTCGGGGTTATAAGACAATTTGAAAACCTCACGGTTGTTCCAACTAGACTTCTTCACTTAAATCTCCATTGAGAAAGTGAAGCTTGACATCCATCACGGTGAACTTGAAACCTTTTATGACAAGCATGGGCAAGAAACATTACGATGGCTTCCAAATGTACTCTGGTGAAATGTTTCATCAAAATCCAGTCCTTCTATCTGAGCATAGCCTTCTGGACTAACCTCACTTTGTTCGATCTTGTGCTCGGTCAACTTATTCTTAAAAGACCATTTGGAATATTAGCTAGTTTTATAGCCGGTCTTTGAACCATCTCCCATGTATTGTTTTTTCTCCAATCACGGTCAAGTTCTTCATTCATTTCTTTAATAGTGATCATCTTTGCTAGATTCATTGAAATTCTTGGGTTCGGTATAATGGATATGAGAGCTATATGAGATTGGTGGTATTGATTAGCTTTCTCCTAGTTTTTACACATTTTTCTCAATTATTTGACTTACAGATGATTCTTTTGAATGATTTTGGAGGAAAAATTTGTAGTTGACTTCTGATTAGAGTCTGTCTGAGTATCTGTGTATTCAACTGATTTAGAGTCTTCATTTTTTGATTCTTGGACTGTTCATCTTCAACTTTAGCCCGTGATAATACGTAGAAGACTCATTAATGTACATCTCTCTTCTAGGGATTCCTTCATCATTTTTACATCAATACAATCAACCATTTTATCTTGACCTCTTATTATAGCATCGTATCCTTTACTTGTTTGTAGCATACCCTAAAGAATAATACCTTCGTAGCCTGTCATCATATTTTCCGAGGTTCCATCATTATTATTTAATGTAGCATTTACTCCCAAATACTCTGAGGTGTTTGATTGAGGCGGGTCTTCCAACCCATAATTCATAAGGTGTTTTGTCACTTTGTGGTGCGGGTGGCTTTGTTAAGCATGAATTTAGCATTGGTATTGCTTCCTGATGGGTTTGACCAATGTTCTTCTATTTATCATGCACGGCCATTTCACACTTTTGTTTTGCCTCTCAGCTACTCCATTTTGTTGTGGAGTTCTTGGGATTATTATTCTCTCTTGATCCCATGCTCATCCTTGGGAATTCCTTGAAGTCTGCTTGACATAAAATCCTCCACAGTGCGATCTTACTGCCTTTGACCTCTTCCTTGTTTGGGTCTCGGTTAAAGCCTTAAATATCTTAAACTTCTCAAATGCTTCATCTTTTTCTTTGAGAAAAACAACCAAGTAAGTCACGGAGCAATCATCAATAATCACCATGAAGTAGTTTTCTTTCCCTGTTCCTTCTTATCTTGATGGTCCCACATAAATCCATATGAAATAGTTAGAGTGGTTTCTTTGTTGAATTAAAACTCTTGGACTAAAATTGTTAATCTGTTTTGCTTCTCTACTTGACAGGTTTTACACACTAAATTTTGGGGCTTTGATATTCTTGGAAGATCTTTTCTTGCCTCGAGGTTTTGAGTTTGATTAAGTGGTCAAAGAGTTAGATGTCCAAGTCTCCTATGCCATAACCATATTTCATCATGTTTGCTTAGATAACATTCTTCTCTATTTTCTTTATTTTATATACAGTATTTTCTGTCCTTATGCCTTTGGCACCATGGCCGAGTTTGAGACTTTATCTTACTGCAGTCCTTGGACATGAACAACACCTCGCATCCTCTGTCACACATTTGACTTACACTAAGCGGATTATGTTGACCATCTACAAGTAGGACATCTTGGGGTTTTCCTTTTCCATTATGGCTTCTACCATCCCTTTGCCTTTTATTTTCCACGGAGCATCATTTCCAAAGGTTACACTTCCTTATTTGCTTTCACTTAAAAATAAAAACTTGTCTTTGTCTCCGTGTGTGTTTTGGAGAATCCACTATCCTCTATATACAGGGTTTTGTTTTTATTTGAGTAGACAATGCTAATCCACACTTGTTACTTTCCTTTTTCTTCCAAAGCTTGACATTTTCAAAAGGAGATTTCGAATCTAGTTCAAAGTTCCTTAACCAACACTCAATATATTTATGTCCAAAGTTATGACGGGTGTAGCATTCAACCTCATTATTCAATAGTCAAACTTATTGTTTAGGTGTTGCCTACTTATTGACTCTTGATTATTTCTTTCCATCCTTAGTTGTATGTGTAATTAGGACTTAATTTGGCAATTTGGGTCCATTGAAGGATTATTACTTAGTATCATTCTTTGTTGTGGGAAGTATTTATTCCTTTGAAACCTTAATTATGTGTCTAAGTCTTAAGGAACAATTTGCAACTTTGTGATAAAGTTAAAACAATAAAACAATAGCCATGAAAATTCTTTGTGCAGTAAATGGTTGTCTCTTTGAGAAAATCAATTTCTTTCTTCTTGATGACATCTTTCAACGGAGAGAGCATTGTTTCTTAGTTCTTCAAATTCAATCTTGGCACCTTTTTCTTTACATCACAGGTGGTAGTTGTCTTCCTTTTTTCTGCAGGGTTGTTATTGTCGTTGGTTGTACTTTTGACAAACTTGATGGGTTCTTCATTTCTGTCTTCCCACTGCTTGATCCCTCTTCGCCCTTAAACGAGTTTTCAGCTTTGGATTCCTGTGATTCAACATGATGGATAATCCTTGAGTCTTTGATACTTATTGATTGATTATACAAGGCTTGAAACTTCTCCATTTCTTTCCTTGTTTTCCTACTTCTTGTTCTAATGATTCACATCTTGCCTTCTTTTAGATGCTTCTTTTTGAATCTCTTCAATTTTCTTTGCCTCTTCCAATTCTTTTAGTAGGACAAGGTCTTCATCGAGGTTCTTTTACATCTTTCTCTCATTGTATCAACAATTGTCTTTGCTTCATTTCTTGATTCTTAGTCTGTCAATCTCTTCCAATGCATAATGGAGTTCTCCTTCCATGTCAACCACAACTTCTTCTTCGCACTTTGTGCTTTTTATTATCTTAATTCTCTTTGGCCATAAGCATGGGGAGTCATTTACTTATACTTCATAGGAAAATTTTCTCGGTGTCTTCTGAGGAGGTATCATTGTTTACACATAAACTTTTCTTTTATCAAATCACGGATTTTGTGCTTCTCTTACTTCATAGTTACGATCATGTTTTTTGTGGACATTTATTTGCAAATGGCCTATCCTTCCACAGGTTAAAGCATTTGAAAGAATTTTTACCTTTTGTATTTGCATGATCCCTTCTTGAGTCTCTTCACAGAATTTTGCTTCAATTTCATGTTTCGGAATCCTCTGTTCTTTATGCACTTTAAATGATGCTTCTCTGAGTGGGTTTATCCTTAACTATTCTCATTTCATAAGAAATCAATGTTCCTAGAAGTTGATCAAAATCCATAGGTTTTAGATCATTAAGTTATTCTATGAGACGCCGGTTGAACCTATGCAGGAGAGATCTCAAGATTTTATGTACTAAAGAAGGTTCCCAATTGTTTCACCAAGTGTCTTAACTGCATTTACCATTTATTCTATTCTCAAAAAGTATTTTCCAATAGTTTCATCTTCCTTCATCTTAAATTGTTCTTGTGATGCATGGGTTTGAAGCTTTGCATCATTACCTTCTCATTACCCTCACTGCTAATGAGTTTGTCCCATTCTTTGGCGGTTCCTAGGTGCCTAACTACAGTGCATACATGACCGCTCAGAATGGCATTCGGCTTAGCCTTAGTGTTGAAGCTAGAATTCTAGTTTGTCATCCTTATTAGATAGCACAAGCGGCTTTACATACCTAGTATCTACCATCGGTTTATACACTAAAGCCATTATGTAGGTTCTCATTCTTTCCGGAGGCAAGTTTGTTCCATTGAGCAGTGGAGGGCCTTATTGGTTGAATTTCCTTCATGGCTTGACATGTTTAAGCTCTAGGATCTACCCTTAGATAAAGGGCCGGCTCTAATACCAATTGTTGGACAAGCGAGGAGGGTGAATCAATTGTTACCATTGCTAAACAATTATGCTTCTTTAAAATCTTTACAAGGCACTCAATGATGATCACAACTAATGCAAAGAGATAAACAAAGGCACATTCAAAAACAGTCACATATATGAGAAACAAAAAAAAAAAAAAAAAAAAAAAAAAAAAAAAAAAAAAAAACCTCCTTTTCTTTATATGATGGTATTATCTACATTATTTGCATTATCATACATATGAGCACTTGCTCATTGTGAGGATACAACCTCTATTTTTACCCAGTACCCAACTAGCTGAAACCTGCGACTCTCATTTTCTCTAGCACCCACTAGAGGAAGCACCAACCCCTAGTTTCTCTAGCACCAATGGCGAGGAAGCACCAACTCCACGGTTTCTCTAGCACCAGCTAGAGGAAGCACCAACTCCTTCTGTAAGCACCAACGAAGGCACCATGTTCAAACTTACTTAGACAGGGACTCCATGACTCCCAATGCATCTGAGATAATAGGATTCTTTATTCAGAGCCTGGTTTCTCTAGCACCAACAAGAAGGAAGCACCAACTCCCTGTGTTCAAGCACCCACTTGAACCTTTGAGGACACCAGTCCTCCCTAGCAGCTCCCAACCATCCTGAATAATAAATTCTTTGTTACTGAAACTTACTACAGCGATATAAAATTATTCAATGGCTTACCAGCCCTGTTGTTGTTCTTTTACGCTGCTCTGTCCTGTCTGCATCAATGCCTTCTGCACACCCCTTGCACTTTCTATTCTTCTGCCTTTTATACTCTCTGCACCATATCCCTTTGATGCAACCTTCCTCTAGCGTGCATCTCTGCATTTGCACTCTTCCTCCTTGCTCACACTTGAATTCTCCCCACGACAACAACTCCTATCTCTTCTTTGTTCGGTATTTTTATAGTCTCTGTTTTCTTTGTGAATGAAATATTCACAATGCCTCTGCATGCTCGCTCCGTGCCAAATTCCTCCACCTCTCGAGTGCTCTGTGTGATCATCATCGTGACTCTTTAGCTTCTCTGGCAGTTCAACCCCTGCGTCTATCATCACTAGCTGTTATGCAGAGATTCTTTAGCCTCTCTGGAAGTTCGAGACTCTTCGTCTTCTCTATGACAGTCGAGCTCATCTTCTCTATTTCAGTTCCAGGCCTCAATCCTCATCCAGCTGTCAATTGTCTCCACGAACATATTCATCCCTCTTGAATATTCCCAGAGGCTCTTCACCTTCTTTGTCAATCATCCCCAAGTGTTTTCAAGTCCTCTGGCTGAAACCATCAGTGGTTTCTGGCAGTTATACTGTGTCGTGCTACAATAGACCTCCGATATTGTTCAAATTCACCTGCACCGTTGGATTGATTCCAAGGGATCTTGTATTCATTTTGGCATTTTCGCTTTCGACAGTTCGTCATTCATGTGACCATGTGTCTCGACATTCCCAGACATGATCCCCAAAATTCCGAGGCAGAGCTCATCTGCACTAGGTCCTTCCTCCACGTGACCACACGTGGTGACCACAGGTTGTGCTAAAAGGCACTGCGAACTCGTGATCTTCATCGACCCTGATCGATGGTCCATGATCTCGATGAATCAACGGTCTAGATCTTTTTGAGATCTCACATCTCATTGTTTCTTAGTTGAAGGTTCTTGTCACTCCAAGTCGCGATAGGCGAAGCTTCGATATGGAGCTCAGATCAACGATCCACGTTCTTGGTGATCCGATGGTCCTGATCTTTTCACGATCTCGCATCTCGTTGTTCCTTAGATGGAGGTTCTCGTCACTCCAAGTCGCGATAGGCAAAGCTCCGAGATGGAGCTCAGATCAATTGTCCACGTTCTTGGTGATCCGATGGTCCTGATCTTTTCGCGATCTCACATCTCTTTGTTCTTTAGATGGAGGATCTTGTCACTCCAAGTCGCGATAGGCGAAACTCCGAGATGGAGTTGGATCAACGGTCCAGAATCTTGGTGTATTAACGGTCCAGATCTCTTCGTGAATTTGCATCTCGCAGTTCCTGTGATGAAGGGTCTCATCACTCCAAGTCACGATAGCCGAGACTCCGAGATGGATTCAGATCAACGGTCAAGATCAAACCTTGATCTAACGGCTAAGATCAAACCTCGATCGGATGGCTAAGATCAAACGTCGTTCCTTTGACTTTCCAGTCAGCGACATGACGATCTTTCGCCATGTGTCCTATGGACCCAATGGTTCAGATCTTGTCGTGATTTCAACACTTCACAGGCCTTCTTCATGCATGATCATTTTTACACATTCCTTGGTGATCTGATGGCCAAGATCTTTTCATGAATTCACATATTGTGAGTTTGAGCCTCTTTCCTTTGAATTTCCTGACCTGCGAAACTCCGAAATGGAGTCTTTGTGGTGCTTTGATCTTTCGCCACGCGTCCTCTTGATCCAACGGACCACGACTATCATATCCGCCTTGCAGCTTCACTATATCTAACGGCTATTGGTCCTTCGTACTTCCCCCAGATCCTACGGCCTAGATCTTCTCAGGATTTTTCCACTTCTCTGTGTGAATTCTCGACACCTTCAGGTCCCGATCTACGAAACCCCGAAATGGAGTCAGACCAACATAATTTGGCCTTTTGTATTTTGCCTCTTCTTGCACTTTAATGAATGTGCAGGTTCTCCCTGATCCAACAATGGTCGGATCTTATGCTCAGATCTGATGCCTAATATCTGTCCTCCTCTTCTGTGCGTTCTTCTTGTCTACAAACATTGCATTCGACTCTACGCTAATTCCTCCTGAGCTTACTTTGTTCCTGTTTTTCCATCAATGCACACTCTGATCCTACCATCAATGACATGATCACTTTGCCTGTTAAACCTGCCAACAATCCTTTGCACTATCTCTTCTGAACATATCGAGCTTGCTCTGCAGTGTCTTCCCAAAATACTTCTTATGCCCGTCTGTTACATTCTTCCTGTACTCATGCCATCTTCATTGTTGTACTTTCCATCAATGACAAGCATATGCTACCTGTTAAAAATTTGCCAACAATCTCAAGGGACATAGAAACACATAGGATGTCATAAGCATTATCCATGTGTTTAAGATACTTGTTCTTATCGATAATAGAATTTGGCTCAATCTCTATAACCATAGTAATTCAATACAAGCCTCTACATATTAGATTATGCATAATTTTCAACTTCCACTCAAAGTAGTTATGAGGCATGAGAAGTATTGCTAGTGACTAATCCATATTTTCTGACTGCATAGTCCTCCTATACCCGTAAATAGAAATTATTATGTGATTTCTCCTAGAAATCAAGGCTATGATACCAAGTGAAGTTTTCACAATGAACCTAGCTAGTAGAAAAAAACACACAAAGATTGTGAAAGAGAAGAGAAGAGAGTATAATGAAATAATTGTATTAACTGAATGAGTAATAGTAGAGATACACATAAAATACTCTGCATGAGATAACTGATTTTCCATAGTAGTGATCTAGAGAGATCTAGACACTCACGGACAAACTCTAGAGTGAATTGTCACCTAGTCCTAGTTAATTGGTCATGCAGTTATCAGTTAACTGACTAATCACTAGTGGAGTGAGGAGAGAATCATGAATGCACATGTGTGGTTCCTTCTTGGTGATGATTCCAAATTAATTGTGCACTCATGATGATGATACTGAATTATGCATGCAACACTTGGTGATAATACCGAGTTTTGCATGCAAGACTCCACTTCACTAGTCTAACTGCAGTGTAACTGACTCAATACTAAAGAGGATGTGGCACCCTCATCTAGAGGAGAATATTCTCACCTAGGGGAGAATATCTCTAACCAATAGTGTCCTCAACATAGACTAGTCAACCTAATAAAATAAATACTAGCTGAGTGTGTAATATCTCCAACATGGTACCACTTAACATCATCAGTAGAATCAAGGTTTTTTATGTCATCCTCCAACCATTCCAAATAGAGAATAAATGACAGGAAATGGTGCATGTCATCCCATGGAATGTCAATTGAATCCAGGGATTCCATGATGGCCTCATCCGAAGGAAATTTAATATATAGGAATTCATGCAAAGTGGGAGGACGAGTGACGACCCATGTAGGCCTAGAAAATTAATCAAATTCCACATCCTATTGGAGATTTGGATCAAGGCCTGTAGATGTCGATTGGATATCCTGATGGGAAATTTCAACCATTGTGAGTGGCATTTGAGATCCATAAGACACTACTTTCATAGGAATTGGTACCACCCAAGGATCAGGAGATCTGAGGTATTCACTAGTAACATAAGAGATCATGTTGATAAGAGCCACATTTTGTGAATGTGGTGGTGGGGAAGGGTAAATGTACCCATCAAGTAGGAATATTTAAACAGCCCCGCACCTACACTCTAATAGGAAATATTGGAATTACCAACAAATATGATAGGGGAAGGATTTGATGGAACCATTTGTTGTTGCTATGAAGGAAATTGATTGGTCAATATAGTAGGTTGTTGGCATGCTTTCTACTAGGAAAAATACCAATGAATCTCATCCATTTTGGGAATTTATGAGTAAAATGATTTTTCCCACAAATATTGCAAGGATATTTATTCTTTTTCTCTTTTGTTCCTCCACCAACATTGTTTTGGGCTTGATGAGTCCCCTATTTATTGTTATAATTTTTCTTCTTATCCTTTTTCTTCTCTCCAGGTTGCTAATAATTATTCAATTTCATGGATTGCGCCAAATTCATCTCGAAGGTTTGAACAAGAACCATAGAAGTTTGAGTGGTGCGTGCAACATTTTGTGGGTTTGTGTTACGAGGAAAATATCTCTATGGCTAGGGTAAACCACAACAGATGGAAATGAATGCAAAAATCAACTCTATTCTCAGGTATTCTATATAAACAAATATGCTAGAAAGACAAGATAAAAGGCCTACCTCATCTAGATGTTTGATGAAGTCCATCATTGAGCACTTGCCCCAAAGAAATATGCCTACAACTAGTCCTCAACATCCAAGCAAAGCATGCATATGGTGATAATGTATGATGTTAGAACATTCAATAGCATAATCCTTTAATATACATAACAAATACGCCCATGGAATAGTAATTCAAATATTTGCAAGATATAAATTGGATGGGAAAAGAGTATTTCTATTAATATATGATCAGTAGAAATGAAAAAGTTATAGACTTTTGTGTTGGCATGGTTCGGAACTGAGAAACTAAGTTCCTTCTAGCTGGGCCTCTACCACTTCAATCCTCCACCAAAGGCAAGCTCATAGAAGAGAGACAATGAAGTTCTCAATCAATAATGGAGGAGATTGGGGTTTGAACATTGTCTTCAGACTTAAAGGACAAAGGGATGTGGACTCAATATGAAGTGAACAATTTCTCCAGAGTAACTTTTCTCTCAAAGTTGAATTCTTTCTCCTTCTTTCCATATCTCGGAATTATCCCATTTATAGCCTTCAAATGGAACTGAAGGGTCGCGTTGGAATGTTTCCAGTATATGGAAGGCCAATGATCATAGATATTCTGTCGTGACATGGAAACCCGACACCATTTTTCATTTTTGGGCACAAATCCTGATGTACGCAGGCTATAGTGGTGTAGCCTGCATATACGCATGTTGTGCAGTAGGAAATGTGCGTACATGTGGAAAAAATGTGTTTTTATCTCTGGGATTTCAAAAAAGGGATGAAAAGTCTATATAGGGAAATGGAAAAAGGCCTTGTGTGCAAGATTGCATAGGGTGAGGCAAATCTTGCTATAACAATTTGATGTGAGATTCAATTGACTCAATTTTCCATCCAACTAGCCCAAAGACACATTGGAAATGAAACCCACCATACCATCAACATGGGGCTCTGGGTTTGGCTTATGAGGATCCATTGATGGTCTTAGATCATGCAAAATGATATCGTATAAAGTGTCAGATTGAGAGTATATTAAATCTAAATGTTGGGCATGTAATATGGCATATTCCTCGGTCACCACCCATGAAATTGCAACATCCTTGGTTATGGGAGGTAAAAAATACTTGGTGAACCAATATACTAAGGGTTGGTCAAGAATCTTGGCCTTGATTAGCCTACATCACTTTCTCCACTCATGAATTTGATAAAAAATATGGGTGGAAATATTCTAACACAAATACATCAAGATATCTATCTTGGTCTCTTACCTAACTTTAAACTAAAAATGCATTGCGAAATCCAAGGCCAAGGTATTAAATTTGTTATAGGAATTTCCCTTAAGCTCAATGTACCATTTCATGGCACTTCCAGTCAAGTTTCTTTGGAAAAGACACAGTCAAATACTATCATCCATCAATGATTTGACTGAGCACCATAGATGATAAGTCACGATGTGTGTCAAAGGGTATTCTCCCAACTTTCCATCAAACTTGGTATGTTGTTAGGAATAAGAATAGATGTGAGAGAAATAATAAACCAAAAACAAAAAACACATAAATCGTGCACACATCATTGACACATCACTTACCCTAGAAAACCCTAATGGGAAAAGATATCCAAAGATATATTTGTTCCCTTTACTAAATCTAGCCAAGTGTGCCTTCACCCCTCTCCTCCAGGCCCATTACAATGGATTATCCTAAGACTATTTAAAGTCTTCATTACACGCAATACACAAGCATAATACCAGGGGAAGCCAAAAACATTGGCCCAAAAACTACCACTATTTACCTAAAATAGATTTAATGCATTGACTCTTTCACCGAGTAAATTTTAACCCAACATTCCCCCCTTTAAACTTAACCTAGGGTAATTATCTTCTCCCCCTAAAATTTTATAATCAAGGTATTCAAGAATCTAGCATGCCCCCCCCCTCTCTCGATCACCTATGTCTACATCTAGATTTTGTCGGTGAAACTTCAAAGTAGGGGTATGCATTCCTAAATAGGTATTACAACCATATGCCCATTTTACATGTGATAAAAAATCAACTCCATAAAAAAAATTATTACAATACTTCTTGAGAAAATGATGCATGAAGCATCTACATGCTTCTTTACCTGCATCTTTATTTTCCCTAAATACAGGGAACTAAATACCTCTTCACCCACTTCCTTCCATGTGCCATCCACAACTAGGCCTCTACAATAATTGTTTTCCTATATTGTGTCAAGCTCATATCAAAGTCAGTAAACAATTATCATAGTGTTGATAACATACATCGATTTATGCCTCTCACTCACATTCATGCACATACATTATTATTTAAAAATAATAAATGAAATAATACCATCACAAAGTGAACAATACACTTCTATAAAGCCAAAGTGATACTCAACACAAGCTTACTTTCCACACTGGGCTATGTCTTTCAACATCCAAGTGAGATCACATCACAACTCCATTATGTCCTGCCTAGCTTAGTTCCTTATCATTACAAAAATGTATTAGAAGTTTTCATTGGAATGTACTCATGATTAATTACACCTTTAATGTGATAGCCAAAGAGATATTGACTTCTCATGGAAATTTTACCATCTCCTACCACTTTTCACCTTAGCCCTCATTATCTGACCCCGATAATGAAAACATGTGTTCCAGCATACAACATTGCTAATGTTGGTGCTACAACATACATCCACAACAATACTGTAACTGATCCACACACATCCATGGATATATTTTCCATCACTCACCAACACTCTCACCCAAGCCTTTACCAACTATCATATTCATAAAATGGATCTCCATGCAACACTATGAGCATGTATTCTATCGGGCCACAAAATTTTATTTTTATTCCCAACTCTAAGAAATATGACTCTCTTTTGTTTTCCATAAGCAAATCATATGAGAGAAACAATAAACAATAAACAAACAAACAAAAACATAAATCATGCACATGTGATTTACCTTGGAAAATATGTATAGGAAAAAAATCCAAATATATCTTTATTCCCTTGACCGAATCTAGCCAAGTGATCCTTCACCCCTCACCTCTAGTCCCATTACAATGGAGTATCCTAATCCTATTTAAAGTATTCATTACATGAAGTCCATGGGAATAATACCATGGGCTACCAAAACCACGGACCCAAAAACCCAAAAACCACCACTATTGACCTAAAACAGATTTAAATCATTGTCTCTTTCACTGAGTCAAGTTTAACCCAATATCCCCCCCTTTAAACTTGACTTGAGGTGATTATATTACCCCCCTCAAAGTTTATAACTTAGGGTATCTAGAAATATGACATGTCCCCCCCTATCACCTAGGTATACATCTAGACCTTACCAGTAATTTACCAAGGGTACGCATGCTTAACCAAGTCTTACAATCATATGTTCATTTACATGTAATTAAAATTTTCAACTCCATTATAATACTTTGTTTTTTTATTTAGTGTTTCTATTGCCTTCAAGAATTCATGGGAATTCACTCACCATGTCCACTATTTCTTTTATCGGCACTTACAAATGTCTCCACCCTCTCGTATTTCCATTTCTTTGACCTCCACCTACTTCTTGCATTTTATTGAACATTTGTAGTTCCTCCTTGCCTAAATTCATGAAACCAAAAAATACAACCCAACTACATGTTTCTCTTATACCACTTGTTAGTAATAAGAAAAGCTCGTGATGGAAATAATAAACCAACAACAACAAAAACACATAAATCATACATACATCATTGACACATGATTTACCCTCGAAATCCCTTATGGGAAAAACCAACCAAAGATATATTTGTTCCCTTAACCAAATCCGTCCAAGTCAGACAAGTGAGCCTTCACCCCTCACCTCTAGGCCATTAAAATGGAGTATCCTAAGACTATTTAAAGGCTTCATTGTATGCAATCCACAAGCACAAAACCATGGGCCGGGAAACCACCATTGTTGACCTAAAATGGATTTAACTCATTGAGTCTTTCACTGAGTGAAGTTTAACCCAACATATTTTAGATGGAAATTTAATAGGAATGGGAGGCCATAATGGGTCATGAAGGATGGTTTTTTTTTCAAATGTGACAAGTCTGGAAATTATAATTTCACCAAGAAAGGAAATTTCATGTTGGAAAATGGATTCTTGTAGAAATATGAAGAGTCTTGCAAACAAAATGGATCTTGAGGTCACCCTATATTATAGTTTCTACTGGCATATGGATTCCCAAAATGATTATTGTCCCCATGGAAAAAATCACTCCCAAAAACATTATTTCTCCCAAGACCATACATGCCCCCAAGGGGATTTACCCCAAGGACATAAGTACTCCTGAAAGGATTACTACCCCCAGGACCATGAATGCCCCCATTAGTATTTCTCCCAGGGATGTAGATATGCCTAAAAGATTGTTACTTTTAGGAATATGCATGCTGCCAATAGGATGGCTACCCCAAGGGATATTAGATCCCTCGAAAAACATTATTTCTCCCAATATGACTAGGAGAAACCCTAGACCCACCATGGACATTCCAACCAAAAGGGAATATAGTGTTTGGCATCATTGGACTACCTATAGGGATGATAAAAGAAGATGGAAACCCACCTCTATTGTTATAACCAAGGATTTTCCCCCCACCGAACACAAATCCAAATGTGGGCATCGATACTGACATGATGGGTGTGCTTATACTAGGTACACTTATGGAATGTGTTGTGGATAAATCTAGCCTATAGATAAGTCAACGTTCCCTTGGACCTGCCCTTGGTCCAAGACAGACACTGAGGCTAGATTCCTAATAATTTTCCCTAGATCTAACCAAATTTGTTTCCTTTTACACTAATGGAGATAATTCCATGCCTCTTTATTGAAGGTTTTCTTCACGTGTTCGATTGATGAAGCTCTTGAGATCCTATCTCTAGATCATGTGATCTTCTTCCTTCTCACAAGCAACAAACAAATACCAATTCTACAACTCCTACAAGAAATTCAAAACTAGTTTGGATCTATTCTAATCTATTTCAAGTGAGATCAAATCTAACATTTATCGTTAACATAGTTACCAAATTAACAAGATCTATGACCTCAAAATGAGAAATTTGGCCCAAAAAATATGTATTTTTGGGACAAAAACATGAAAATAAACCTATGAATCAAAAAGTGGCCATACCAGTAGCACCCTTTTTTGGGGGGTGGTTAAAATTCCAACTTGTTTGAAATCACAACCTTGAGAATCAATACCATTGCGGAAGAAACCTTAAAATTGACCCTTAAATTGAAAAGTGATGTTACCCAGTGGCATCAATTTTTTTTGTAGTTAAAATTATGACCTAATTGAAATCGTGGCCTAGATGACTTCTACCATCATAGATAAAAGCCTCCAAAAAATTCATAAATTGTTACTTCAAATTTTATTTATTAAATTAACTTTATTTTGTATAACCTACCAATTAAATTAAATATTAACTAAGAAAAAAATCCAAGAAATTGGGGAGGGGGCGATGCCATCATAGACCCTTCCCCTTATCCATATCCTCAAAAATTCATGAGGATATGGGGAGGGGAAAATGTTGGGCATCTCCACCCGCCCCCCAACCCATAACTCCATGTATAAAATATTCATGGAGCTATGGGGAGGGGGGTGTGATACCCACCTCCCCATATCCTCATGAAATTCATGAGGATATGGGTATGTGGGCATCCCCCAACATCGACCCCTCCCCATAACTCCATGAATATTTTATTCATGGATTTATTGGGAATGGTGTCCCCATTTTTTTTAATTTTTAATTAATGTCTTTCTTCCCTGTTTTTTTTATATTAATTAATGTATTTCTTCCCAATTTTTTTTCTTAATTAATGTATTTAATGTGTAGGTTATACCTTTTTTTTGTATTTTCATACTTAAAAAAAAAATTGTGTTTCGTGTTATTTTGGGTGAATTTTTGTTGTTGTTGTTTTTTTAATTTTTTTTTTTTTTTTTTTAAAT
>SNQJ01S0022110.1:58396-75538 GCA_010110895.2 Picea sitchensis | reverse complement strand
TCTTTTTATTTAATAATTCTTTTAAATTTTGTTTTTTTCGGGTTTAAAAAAGATCAATTTTTTTTTAATGTTAATTTTTTTCTTGAACTTTTTCTTAAAATGATTTTTTTAAATAGGATTATGGTTTTTTTATTATAAAAAAATGCATTTTTTCGTTATTTGTTTTTAAGAATCTATATATTACCTTTCATGAAACAAAATTATAGTATCGTTGGAGATATCAGGGAATCGTTTGTGCTGAATTTCCCCAAAGGGAAACCAATTCATCTAATCTCTTATCTCTATAAGAAACTGAAAATTATATAGCGTTTTCTGAATCACCCCGTAGGGAAACCAATTCAATCAGACTAGTCATGGAAACTATAAGACCAAAAAAGACTAACTCATGACAGACAAAAATGGCTAACTATGCTAGATGCCAACAATGTGTTAGGTAGCTAGAGAGGTAGTGGGGGGGCCAAAGGGCCCATAGTGATAATAATAGAGGTCATTCAATGTAAGGTGGACTAGGTCCACTATATTATTAAATAAGGCCCACTATGGTAGTTAGATATAATAAATGTAAGAGGACCTCTTAGAAGGTTCTACTTATAGAAGATTCCTCCTCTAGAATGTTCTTGGGTGATGGTGGCATTATATAAAGGGGTTCAAGCAATGTAATGAGACATGAAGAAAAGTATTGTATTGTGATTTGTAGCTCAATAGGAGGAAGCCCCCTCCAAGAGGCAAGTGAACAGGAGAGGATTCCTTCCATAATAGGATCCATTGTATAATGTTTCCCTACCTCAAGGGTTTGATATAATAAAGTGTGGTTTTCTATATTGTTTCATACATCTTGTGCAGTGATTGTATTCAGGTAACTTTAGATCTATTGTGATATTTTGTATTCATATATTTGGTACATAACAAGTGGTCTTAAAGCACTTTCCTTGGCCAAAGATGGGAAGATTTGTTTTCTCTTTTTGCAGAATTTTTCTAGGGAAGAAAAAGAGAGTGGTGCACTTCAGGTTCAGATATGAAGCTTTATGAGCTGAATTTGGAAAAAAAAATTGGGTATTTGAATTCCTCTCAGAAAAATACCCAATTTCTAAAAACAAATCAGCCAAAATGGAGTCTGGGAAGTAAAGTTATGAGCATTTTAAATTCAGCAGTTCTTCAGGGTTTTTCCGAAAAAAGTCGTGATTTTCCGCAGTAATTTATTTTTAAACCATTGTTCTATTTTTTGGGTTTTTTTTCATGACAGTGACGATACTGAAGAGTTCATAAATTTTAATAGGGTTCTCAGATTGCTACCAGATCAATGTCATTGGATAAATCATTTTAAGAGTTTTCTTTTGGTATATTATATGTGGTGCTTCCAATGGATATGCACTCTCAACTCAGAGAAATTCTACACATGATTGAAGCATTCAAAGTCGATATACAAGACTATAGAGATAGTTATCACAATATTCAACAGTCATTGGCTCTCCTTCAAGAGAGATATCTTATGGCAGACATCATGAGTGAATATCATCAAGAAGTGTATGTTTGGTATGATTTGGAGGATGATTGTGATGATTGGTATATGGATAGTTGTCATTTTTGGGATGACAACCACTTTCATCTTTTATTGGTGACTTTACTACACCTTCTGTAAAGAAAATAAATGTGACACATCATGAGCTAGTTATGATTACCAATGTCCAACCTAGATATTCTACAACGATTTTGTTCCTTCCATATTCATCTTTGACCCTTTCCCACTATGTGGATGGATATTCTTATTTGGATCCACATTATAGGTGTCAGTATTGGGAGCATCATTTTCAGTTTGTTATGGGGTGTCGGTATCTTCCATGTGGAGCTCACATGAGAAATTGGACATGGAACCTTGGTTTACAATGGTAGTTGGACTACTTCAGGATGGTGGCTTCCATTTCTCAATGGGACCCTGGTTCTCTAGACTACTTCAGCACTATGGTTCACACTTATCCATGGGACCCTGGTATATGGTTGTACATCAAGCATTGAGGACAACGCTTTCATAAGGGGGATGGAATGCTATGTAGCTAGAGAGGTAGTGGGGGGACAGAGGTAGTGGGGGGACCAGAGGGCCCATAGTGATAATAGTGGAGACCATTCAATGTAAGGTGGACTATGTTATCACTCCAAGATTCACTCCCAGACTGCAAATGAGAGTAAGCTTGGTAACATAGAAATAAAAATACTTGATTGGTTTTGTGGATTAAGAAAAAGAAAAAAAAGGAAGGGGAAGGATAGTAAGTTGTTGAAAATCAATGATGGACCATTGGGCTATGGAGTCAAGCAAACACCCTGCTCATTAAATGCAATCAATCTGCATATCAGATAAAGGTTTATTGAATAGAGGAATAAAAACATAACACAAAGAAGAACATCTATAAGGCAGAGATCCTCTATACATAAATGAATTCAAGGTACTTGAATGTAAACAATGACTAATAGGAAAAATACATCAGATCCTCAGACGCTCGAGAATCCATTAATCAAAGGAAACCATGATCCTCAAGGTATACAATTCATTCAATTAAGAATACAAATTGGAAAATAAAACAAGAGACACAATCTAATAACACAAATATCATGAACCTTCAATAACAGAAATGTTTTCAAAAATAGAAGCCCCTCAGGGTTATAATGATCACAGACAAAGTGCCTCCTACAACCTTCTCATATCTCTTGGATCATGAATCCAACCCCCCTACCCTCTTGTACAATGAATATATATCCATATAGGTCCTTTCCAGCTCAACCATTCGAACTCCAACCCCTTTCCCAAAATAGAAACAACTACAAATAGAAAATGATACGTTTTAACTAATTTCCAGCTTTTCAGGAGGCGAAATTCTTGAAAATAGGCTTCAAAACACTACTTGTAATTCTCAAACCATAATAGATGTGTAAAATATGAGAATGGTTTTTGTATATAAGCTCGTTATGAAGAAAAACCTCTCTCAATTTCGTTAAATGCATCTCCATATGGCCACAATAGGTGCCACAAAAACATGTCTCAAACATAAAATCATGAAAACTGAAAAATAGGGCTCAAAGATTCTTTCGAATATCCCAATTTGTGACACCTGTGTGAAAAATGAAAGAGATTGATGTTCATGGGTTTTTTATTGACAATAACCTCTTTCATATTTGTAAAATTCATCCCAGTTCACCTGTAAATGCTCTTGGAAGTCAGTTGGTCAAAAATATAAGTTCAACAATCTAGAACAAAGTTTCCAAAACACATTCTGTAGCGCCACTTCTATGTATAATATCTCTCTAACCATAACACATTTTAAAACACTGAGAGAGGTTTTTTTTATTTGGTATGTGATGAACAAAAACCTCCTTTGGGTTTCAAAATTACCTTCCCATTTGTTTATAACACAATTTTTAAGTTAGTCACTCAAAACTGGTAGAAGTGTCCTTCATGAATTTAGCTATGTGGATTTGGCAGCGCCATTGTGACACAGTCATGCGAAATTGGTAGTGCCCATCACGAATTCAAAAAATTGTGAAGGAGATAAAGCCTTTATTTTTATCATATGCCAATATTGTAAGCTAGAACCAATCTTGGCCACTAGTCTCTTATGAATGACCAAGGAACTCTTGGCGCTACGAAATCCAAAAGCATTACAAAATCACCAATTTTTGAAGAATACAAATAACAAGAACAAGAGCACTGGGAAATGACCAAATTTGCTACTACAAATTTTTGTGCTAACATTTAGCTCCATGGGGGATGGAGACCTCCCTGTGAGGCTCCAAGAACCTAGTAGTTATAGTTGCGTTGTCCATTGGGCTATGGAGTCATCTGGCCTATGCAACCGGTCTCTGAAAATTATCAAGGCCTACCTTTATTCTAGCAAACTTAATGCTACTTCTATTGCAAACTGGAAGAAAATAAATGCTCAGGAAAAGAGCTTATTTACTGCACTACCCTACTCTAACCAGATCTGAAATTTAATGGTTAAGTAAAGGTTGACTTCCATAACAACCATTCAAGCAACTTCAAAACTGAATTTTTTTTTTCCATAACACCGATCAATAGATGATATCTGAAATATAGTAGCAGTGATAAAAATGTGTTCAAGAAACCATACTCACTCGGAAACATTGGCGAGCCAAAGAAATCTGAAATTTTCTAGTTCTCTAAAATGTATGATTCCATGAAGGCTACCACCGAGTCTTTGAAACCGATATCATAAACATGTTGATCCAAGGAAAATACCTGCTCAACCATGACAATCTCTTTGCTGGAAGGCTGATGAATTTCTTGTTCTCTTGAGAGAAACTTGTGATCATAAAAAATGGAAAGCTACCTCTCTTCATAATCATGATCATAAGATGATGAAAGAGAAGTGTTTAAATGACAAGGATTATGATCAGCTAGGAACATGTAGTTGCCTATGAAATCATCAGTTACCACATGCTCAACATGGTTTGCAAATTGATTATAACATTCACATGCATACCTGTCTCTAGAATACTCTGTAAATGTTGAAGAGTTCAGATCTGAATCTGAAATAAGATCACATGATTTCTGTTGTTCCAAATCTGCTTCACATTCATTACCTTCTTGCTCAAAATCTGAAGCGTATTGACATTCTTCTTGCTCATGTGCATGTAGATTTTCAAAACAATCTCAATCACGGATTCTCCTAGTTGAACGGATGTTCTCCTCCACTTCTTCTGCATCTTCAAACAATTGTCTTAAGGATGAATACTTCCTTTCTAACAAGATAAGGGCAAGCTCTGAATGTAGACCCATAACATAATATACCATGGCAACAGTCTCTGTAGGCCGAATCTCTAAAGGCATATCATGATAATTGTTGTATAACCTTCGATTGAAGACAAGCAAAGCCTCGTCCTCCTCTCTTTTCAAAGCATAAAAATCAGCGAGATACAAATCAAGATATTTGTTCTCACCCCAATGCTTCAAAAAAGCATTTGATAAATCGATCAAAGAGCCAATGGAATCAACTCTTAGACCCTTAAACCAAATAGAAGAATCTTTGAACAAAGACTTACAGAACAATATCATGATCACATCATCATGAACAATCTCAAATTGATCAACAAAATTCTCAAAGGTCCCCAGATGACTCTCAACTATGACATAATCCTCTCCATAAAACTGAGGAAGATACTCAAGGCAGTCAAGAGGATAAGGATGAAGGAGATAGGGAAGCCTCAAAGGCTTAAACATCTTCATTCTGATTTTAGTTTGAAAAGCAGTGGGCTGATTATGAGGAATAACAAGTTGATGGCAAGGCTCAGAAATTAAGGCAAAATGTGTCGAAGTCTGAGTAGGTTTTGAATCAATTTCAACCTCCATGAAGTCACAATAATGATCAAATTCAGGAGGAATTGAAATGCAGAACTCATCTTTAGAAACAGGCTATGATGAGGATATAGGATCAACATCAACAACATAAGGCTGCAAGATTTCCTTTTTTTCTAAAGACGGATGTATAAAAGAAGGATGATGATCATCCGAATACACAAAACATAAAATGATCATTTTTATATGTGAAGAGAAAAGGATGAAAGAGCTGATAAAGAACAAAAAAAGTTCATGGAGAAGACTAATGAACTGATACCTGGATTTAGAATTCAGCCCCTCTGTCTTTCTATCAACCGGATCCTCCCCAGTGGAGTCGTCAGGTAGATGATTACAATCAATTTTTTGTATCCCTCTCTTGTCTACCATCAAGAGTTGGATCTATGTCGTTCTTCACAGGGAGCTCTTCAATATGCTCAAATCCATCCTCGACAACGACGCCATTTATGTTATCACTCCAAGAGTCACTCCTAGTCTGCAAATGAGAGTAAGCTTGGTAACATAGAAATAAAAATACTTGATTGGTTTTGTGGATTAATAAAAAGAAAACAAGGAAGGGGAAGGACAATAAGATGATGTAAATCAATGATGGACCATTGGGCTACGGAGTCAAGCAAACACCTTACTTATTAAATGCAATCAATCTGCATATCGGATAAAGGTTTATTGAATAGAGGAATAAAAAGATAACACAAAGAATAACATCCATAAGGCAGAGATCCTCTCTGCATAAATGAATTCAAGGTACTTGAATGTAAACAATGACTAATAGGAAAAATACATCATATCCTTAGATGCTCAAGAATCCATTAATCAAAGGCAACCATGATCTTTAAGGTATAAAATTAATTCAAGTAAAAAGAAAAATTGGAAAAGAAAACAAGAGATACAATCTGATAACACAGATATCGTGAACCTTCAATAACAAAAATGTTTTCAAAAACAGAAGCCCCTCAGGGTTACAATGATCACATGCAAAGTGACTCCTACAACCTTCTCATCTCTCTTGGATCATGAATACAACCCCCCTACCCTTTTGTACAATGAATATATATTCATATAGGTCCTTTCCAACTCACCCATTCGAAATCCAACCCCTTTCCCAAAATAGAAACAACTATAAACATAAAATGACATGTTTTGAATGATTTCCTGCTTTTCAGGAGGTGAAATTCTTAAACATAGGCTTCAAAACGCCACTTGTAATTCTCAAACCATAATACATGTGTAAAATCTAAGAACGATTTTTGTATACAAGCTCGTTATGAAGAAAAAATTATCTTAGTTTCATTAAATTCATCTCCAGCTGGCCACAATAGGTGCCACAAAAACATGTCTCAAACATGAAATCACGAAAAATGAAAAATAGGGCTCAAATATTCTTTCGAATATCCCAATACGTGACACCTGTGTGAAAAATGAAAGAGTTTAATGTTCATGGGTCCGTGATTGACAATAACCTCCTTTATATTTTTAAAATTCATCCTGGTTCACCCAAAAATTCTCCTGGAAGTCAACTGGTCAAAAATATCAATTTAACAGTCTAGAACAGAGTTTCCACAACACATTCTGTAGCGCCACTTCTATGTATAATATCTCTGTAAACATAACACATTTTAAAAAACTGAGAGAGTTTTTTGTATTTGGTATGTGATGAAAACAAACCTCCTCCATTTTTCAAAAATACCTTCCCATTTGTTCACAACACAAGTTTTAAGTTAGTCACTCAAAACTGGTAGAAGCACCCTTCATGAATTTAGCTATGTGGATTTGGCAGTGCCACTGTGACACAGTCATGCAAAATTGATAGTGCCCATCACAAATTCAACAAATTGTGAAGGAGATAAAGACTTTATTTTTCTCATATTCCAATCTTGTAAGCTAGCACCAATCTTGGCCACAGGGTGCTTATGAATGACCAAGGAACTCTTGGTGCTACGAAATCCAAAAGCATTACAAAATCACCAATTTTTGAACAATACAAATAGCAAGAACAAGAGCGTTGCAAAATGACCAAATTTGCTACTACAAATCTTTTTGCTAACAGAATAGGTCCACTATATTATTAAATAAGGCCCACTATGGTAGTTAGATATAATAAATGTAGGAGGACTTCTTAGAAGGTTCAGCTTCTAGAAGATTCCTCCTCTAGAATGTTCTTAGGTGATGGTAGAACTATATAAAGGGGTTCAAGAAATGTAATGGGACATGAATCAAAGTATTGTATTGTGATCTATATCTCAATAGAAGGAATCACCTTCGAAGAGGCAAGTGAATATGAGAGGATCCCTTCCATAATAGGATCCATTGTATAGTGTTGCCCTACCTCATGGGTTTGATATAATAAAGTGCGGTTTTCTATATTGTTTCATACATCTTGTGTGGTGATTGTATTCAAATATATTTAGATCTATTGTGATATTTTGTATTCGGGTATTTGGTACATAACACAACGGCCTAAGAGGAATCCTCCAAAAATATTAACAATTGACAAAGTAAAACATGCAAGGTGACACATGTGCACTTGTCTTCTCTCATGGTGTCTGACGTTCCTACTTGTCCACGTCGCCCTTGGAATCCACCTGGATAGATGGAGAAAAAAACTCCTATGAAGTAGTTGGGGCATTGGTAGCTAGTTCTGGAGAGTGTAGGGAGTGGAGCAGGGTCACAAATAGAGATTCAATTTTCTTTGCTCACTTGTCCAAGTGTTCCAACCGAAAGTGCAGCTCGTCAACGTCCTTTTTGACCAAAAAGACAAGGTATTGTAGTATCGACACCAAGTCATGGAATATTGAACATGAAGCACAATCCGAGAAAATATGGGTCTCGCTCGGAGGCTCTTACAATTGAGAAGGGAACTCCTTCAGAGAAGGAAAAGGGACAGAAGGTGGCAAGGGGATAGAGGGTGGTGGAGAGGGGGTGAAGGGTGGTGGACTTGCTGGGAAGACTAAGGATGAATTTGAAGATGAGGCTGTATCCTGGATTGGGCCAGGAGTGTAGCCCAAAGAATTATCGTAGAGATAAAACCTCTTCACCCAACAAGCCCACGGTGAAGACAGAGGCGAAAGACCACTCTGACTTGGGAGGACTGGGTGGAGGAAGGGGGCGAGGAGCTAGGCGATGGAGAAAGGACATGCGGGCACCAAATGGCCATAGAAACTTTGTTTTGGTACCAAATAGGACCTCACTTTGGCTTCCTGTGAATCTGAGGCATAGCCAACAGTGAGTGAGGGTGAGGAAGAGTCGAGAGTAAGCAGATGGAGGTAAAAACCAGATAGGTCGACAAAGTGAATGGGATGAAAATAGGAAAGAAGGAGGAATAATGTTCCATCCAAGGAGCGTCGCCATAATAAGGAAACTAAAGATGAATTTCACATGAGAGTAGAAGTGACGACGAACGTCCTTCCTCCATCGTCGGGATGAAAAACCAAAGAAAGGCACACTGAGCAATTAGTTAGGATCTCGCAGAAGTGAAGGTGACCAGTAATCATTGGGGGGGAATAAAGGAAGGGGGGATTTTTCATGTGTCGGTCACGTGGTATTTGGAGAGGTGGAAGGTGCCATCTTCTCCCATGGACATGTGGATCTTGCTAACACCCCATCTGGGTTTTTGTTTTCATTATTTTAAGGAACATCTTTGCAGAGTTTTTTTCTTTCCCATTTATTATTTTTTATAAAAAAAATAGAATTCATTTAATAAATGATTTTTGAAGTAAAGATTTAGGAGTCTTTTTTAGGATTTTATCTGTGATGGTAGAAGTCGTCTAAGCCATGATTTCAATTAGGTCGCAATTTTAACAAACAAAAAAAAACTAATGCTACTAGGTAACATCAATTTCGATTTAAAGGTCAATTTTATGGTTTGTGTCCACCTTGGTATCGATTTTCAAGTTTGCAATTTCAAACAAGTCATAATTTTAACCACCCCCCAAAAAAGGGTGCTACTGGTAGCACCACTTTTTGATTTGAGGGTAAAAAATCGACCTCTAAAAAAATCAGAACTATGGAGAGTTCTTGTTAAGTTGGTAACTTTGTTCGTTAAATATGAACAACATGAAAGGGGAAAACCATAGACCTATAACAATATTAAATGGAGAAGTACATGATCTTTTACCTTAGAAGAAAGATGCATTCCTCCTAGTTTTAAGTTCCCAATGCTCCTCCTTTACTACTTGATCTTCTCTCTCTATTTTTCTAGCATAACCACTCTCAAACTCCCCCTCCCCTATCTCCTTGATTTGGCCTCTTCTTATAGGAATTTAGAGGAGAATGGAGATAGGATTCAAGAGATATGAATTAGGTGGTTACAAGTCATGGATAGGCATGATGGCATGTGAACTAAGAAATTACAAGTCATAGATAGGTTTGATGGCATGTGAACTAAGCCATTGAAAGTCATGCACAAGTTGCATGCTTAATTATGAGCTTTTGCCAACCTATTATGAACATTTTCTCTATTATGAGATTTTGTCAACCTATTATGAATGTTTTCAGTATTATGAGCCTTTTACTCAAGTTCCATGCTCAATTATTAGCTCTTTCCACCTCACTATGAAATTTCTTTTCAATTATGAAATAATTTTTATTTCATAAATTATGAAATTGTAACAAAATAATTATTTCCTTGTGAAATAGTTATGAAAAATTTACTCAATTATGTAATTATAGCATTATAACATATAATAACATGCTTGCAAATCCTATGGTGGAAAATACAAGTATAACATAAGGAAATGAAGTTATCGATGTCATTCCCCATATGGATAAAGTTGATGTACAAGGAATGGATGGAGTAGAACCTATGGAAATGATAGATGGTGTCGACACTCGAAACTGAAATGGGTTGCAACAAATCAATCCCGAGGCAACCTCGAACCACTTTGGATTGGGAGCTGCCCCTTCCAACCCGAGAGGGATCTCTCGAACAATGTCACAATAGGAATTTAAGTAGCGTGAAAAAGGTGGGAAGATTTATGGGTAAATGATGGTCTTGGATTTTTGGAGTTTGGGGGTTAAACCAGGGAAATGGTCCATTGGGAATGGAGTCAAATGAAAACCAAAGAAAAGAGACAATAGCAGAGATCAAATAACTTGAGGAAAGTGAGGCAAAGTAAGCCTATCTTTCAGCGCTTTGATAAATCATGACGCGGTAGAGGAAAGAAAAAGGAAAGGCCGATGTAGCAGAGGATATATGCTGAATTCTGAAAATGCAGATTGGTTTTACACCCACTGATAGCTGGTGCAGAGGAAAGACAATAAACAATTACAGAAAACCCAAATCCATTCGTTATAGTAGTGGTTGTACTAAAGTATAACGAATCACATAAATTAGAAGAAAATGAAATGTAATGCAGTCGTGATGGATTAAGGAAGAAATAAACAATATGGTAAAGACAATATCAACTGTGAGTAAGGAACATATATAATGAAATCCAAACAGATTTAACACGACTGAAAAGAAGAAGAACGTGCTGAAAGAAATCAACCGTGATGAATCTCACAGTTGCAAGTAAAAGATCTTCTTTATTACTCCATTAATGGCTTACGAAATAACTCAGCAATTACAATGAATCCCTCTTCGAAAGAGGTTTCCCCAGTGCTGCGCCCATGCGCCCCCCTGCGCCTCTACATACATCCGTTTGTTTTAAAAGGAAAATAAAAAATTAAATCTCTTTGAGTTCCAAGGAATGTGAAACGATTTGTCTTCTGGACTCTGCTGCCAGATGCTTCATTGAACCGTTATCAATATTTTGACAAGTGGGGTGTTCTCTTAGTATTATCCATGCATTTGATTTTGTTTACGGTTGCATATATGTTAGGAAACAATCATGACAATATCCTAAAAACAATATGTGATCTCTTTGCAAGAGAGCTGGGATTGGCTTGCCAAATGTCGGAACTGTTGCCTGATGTTTTATGATGTACACAAGAGCTAGAAAATGGCTCCATTGGGCTTCCTGCAGAGTGGCCAACCAGGGCCTTTGAAATCGCATTTGAAGACAGGAAGTTGCTGAATCCCCAGCTGTTGATCCAGTGTTGCACTAATCTGATCGCGTCGGTTATTGGATACTGAGAAAAGTGCATCTGCAGGCATCATAGTCATATAAATCCTCATATCATTTACCATGAGATTGTGCATATACGAAGACTCCTTCATGAGTCCAACCATTTCTGATAGTTGATCAGAAGAATCACATAAATTGGAGCTGCTGCCACATTGAATCTGATGAAGATGGTGTCCTGTTAAACTAGCCTTAAGTTCCATCGGTATGGAGAAGCAGGATACATCATGAAACTTTGTAGAAATGCCCGATTCGCTTTCAGATGATCTTGTTTTCTGATCATTCTCTTTAGTTGTGTTGCAAAGGGACTCCAATAGTGAAGGCAACGATGGAGAGCCCGCTAGATCAATATATGTGTTTCCACTCATCAACCCTTGTTTTTGTTCGTTTATCACCATGCTTGTAGATGAGAGAAACCAAACTATCCATAAAACTGACAATAAGTTATTCTGGATGATGCATAGGGTAAAAAATCTATCTCCCAACATTGACAAGTAATGAACCCTAACATTTCTTAAAACTTGAAATACTTTTATTTCTTGGACCTCTCCTCCTTGGGAGAGAATGAATCCTTAAATAAGTGCCTCTCCTGATGATGCACATGATAACTTGAAAGCAAAGAATATAGCCTTGAGAACAGAAATGAATTGTCGGGCAGAGGAATACAAAACCAAAAGAAAACCTCAAATCCGAAAATGCTTCTCCCCATGATATAGTTTCGAAAGCTCAAGGATAACAAGATCAATGATGGATTTTTATCTTCTCGAGCACTTACAATATTCCTCTTCAAAAACTCCATCTGCATCGACTCAATGCACCTTAATTGGAAAAATATTGTTGCTGCCTGTAAGTTGTAAAACACTTCTATTGTTTTTACATTCACCCAACTGAGCTTTATCCTTACTGATATGATCAGAGATAGTAAACCATTCCTTTATTTTTAGATACGCGTGTAGAACTTGAAGCAGCGTCGTTTCTTCCTCGTTGTGAAGTTATCCCGGTAGAGTCAGAAGCTTGAATTTCTTCATTTGCGCGTTGAAATACATCTTCATCTTCGATTTCCAGCTCTTGTGCTTCCTTTTTCCTCGACCAATTATGTGATTCTCATGTACATCGTGACTGTACTCGTCATCCGAAGAAGAATCCAAAGACAAACTAAAGGCCTCGCTGTTGTGAGTGTCAGAAGCCATAACGTTATGCTGGACACTTGTAATTTGAAAATCATGATATAGAATATATCACAGTTAGTTTTCACCGAGATATCACAACCGTTGAATTCATTGGGATATTTGGTGGGCACGATATGAACCAATGTGGCAGTTAATGCAACAAACCCAATGTCGTGGGTAACAACCAACGAAAATCACCAATCGCACCTGTGATTTTCTAGGGATTGACAATGAATTAACACCTGTTGTTCCCATGAAAATAACGCCTGTAGCACCAGTGATTCTCTGAGGATCGACAACGGAAATAGGTATACTTGCTCCACTATTTCACGCCTGTACCACATCTAAATCTAGGCAGACGAAGCTGGAATCTTTAGCGCACAGTGCAAGATTCAAATGTTGCATTCTGACAACCACGATAAGAGAACATCAGCTCCATGCGCATGTTCTTCTTATATTCCTTTATGAGATTAATAGCTGAAAACCACCACCATGACAACCCACTCAACCCTACGCTAGTAACGTATTATTACTAATGGGCTGCTGAGAACGGTTTTGTTTAATTGGGATTTGAAATGCATCACAGAAAGGTGTCCCCTCTATATTGAAATTGGGACTCAAACTGTAGTACTAATCATTGCCACATAAACTCAAATTATACGATGGTAATCCACTGATATTCTCAGGGACTTGATCACACTACTTCCAAAGCATGAGATTAGTGTAGGTATCAAGAACCTGAAAGTGAGCGCCTGACCTCCAGAATTGATGGTAGTTATCAGAACCAGTCAGTCCATATGCAAGAACGTAGCATTGTAGCCATGGAACAACCATCAACAAGTGTAGCAACACATTCTTCAAAAATGGTTGATGAAGGAGCCTCAGTGCTACCATATACATGATCAAATGTAAACGAATGAGAACCAATTTGTACCTTGGGCAGCACAGTCAATTTTGATATCTGTTACAACATCGACTCCTTCTAGGGATGGTACTTTCTCGTAAAGTGCCAAGAACAGTAGACCATGTGCCTCATCCATTGGGTGGCCTTAATGTGAAAGCTGTAAATTCTGAGTTCTCCCGCCAGTGAAATCACCATCAGAAACTTTTAATGGAGTCGCCAGAGAATGTGCAACCAATATTTGCCTATGACCGGCTGCTCAACCAGGCCTTAGGACTATGAAAATGTTATTCTCCCCAGGGATAGATATCAACTTCGAAATCCCCGACAACGACGCCAAAATGTCGACACTCGAAACTGAAATGGGTTGCAGCAAATCAATCCCGAGGCAACCTCGAACCACTTTGGATTGGGAGCTGCCCCTTCCAACCCGAGAGGGATCTCTCGAACAATGTCACAATAGGAATTTAAGTAGCGTGAAAAAGGTGGGCAGATTTATGGGTAAATGATGGTCTTGGATTTTTGGAGTTTGGGGGTTAAACCAGGGAAATGGTCCATTGGGCATGGATTCAAATGAAAACCAAAGAAAAGAGACAATAGCAGAGATCAAATAACTTGCGGAAAGTGAGGCAAAGTAAGTCTATCTTTCAACGCTTTGATAAATCATGATGCGGTAGCGGAAAGAAAAAGGAAAGGTCGATGTAGCAGAGGATATATGCAGAATTCTGAAAATGCAGATTGGTCTTACACCCGCTGATAGCTGGTGCAGAGGAAAGACAATAAACAATTACAGAAAACTCAAATCCATTCGTTATAGTAGTGGTCGTACTAAAGTATAACGAAGCACATCAGTTAGAAGAAAATGAAATGTAATGCAGTCGTGATGGATTAAGGAAGAAATAAACAATATGGTAAAGACAATATCAACTGTGAGTAAGGAACATATATAATGAAATCCAAATAGATTTAACACAACTGAAAAGAAGAAGAACATGCTGAAAGAAATCGATCGTGATGAATCTCACAGTCGCAAGTAAAAAATCTTCTTTATTACTCCATTAATGGCTTACAAATTAACTCAGCAATTACAATGAATCCCTCTTCGAAAGAGGTTTCCCCAGTGATGCGCCCATGCGCCCCCCTGCGCCTCTACATACATCCCTTTGTTTTAAAAGGAAAATAAAAAATTAAATCTCTTTGAGTTCCAGGGAATGTGAAACGATTTGTCTTCTGGACTCTGCTGCCATATGCTTCGTTGAACCGTTATCAATCTTTTGACAAGTGGGGTGTTCTCTTAGTATTATTCATGCGTTTGATTCTATTTACAATTGCATATATGTTAGGAAACAATCATGACAATATCCTAAAAACAATATATGATCTCTTTGCAAGAGAGCTCGGATTGGCTTGCCAAATGCTGG
Source organism: Picea sitchensis (assembly GCA_010110895.2). NCBI lineage: Eukaryota > Viridiplantae > Streptophyta > Pinopsida > Pinales > Pinaceae > Picea > Picea sitchensis. The sequence continues at coordinate 60,623 of SNQJ01S0022110.1, read as the reverse complement.
AACTGTTGCCTGATGTTTTATGATGTACACAAGAGCTAGAAAATGGATCCATTGGGCTTCATGAAGAGTGGCCAACTAGGGCCTTCGAAACCGCGTTTGAAGACAGGAAGCTGCTGAATCCCTAGCTGTTGATCCAGTGTTGCACTAATCCGATTGCATCGAGTATTGGATACTGAGAAAAGTGCATCTGCAGGCATCATATTCATATAAATCCTCGGATCATTTACCATGAGATTGTGCATATATGAAGACTCCTTCATGAGTCTAGCCATTTCTGATAGTTGATCAGAAGAATCACAATAATTGGAGCTGCTGCCACATTGAATCTGATGAAGATGGTGTCCCGTTAAACTAGCCTTAAGTTCCATTGGTATGGAGAAGCAGGACACATCATGAAACTTTGCAAAAATGCCCGATTCGCTTTCAGAGGATCTTGTTTCCTGATCGTTCTCTTTAGTTGTGTTGCAAAGGGACTCCAACAGTGAAGGCAACGATGGAGAGCCCACTAGATCAATATATGTGTTTCCACTCATCATCCCTTGTTTTTGTTCGTTCATCACCATGCTTGTAGATGAGAGAAACCAAACTATCCATAAAACTGACAATAAGTTATTCTGGATGATGCATAGGGTAAAACATCTATCTCCCAACAATGACAAGTAATGAACCCTAACATTTCTTAAAACTTGAAATCCTTTTATTTCTTGGACCTCTCCTCCTTGGGAGAGAATGAATCCTTAACTAAGTGCCTCTCCTGATGATGCACATGGTAACTTGAAAGCAAAGAATATAGCCTTGAGAACATAAATGAATTTTCGGGCAGAGGAATACAGAACCAAAAGAAAACCTCAAATCCGAAAATGCTTCTCCCCATGATATAGTTTCGAAAGATCAAGGATAACAAGATCAATGATGAATTTTTATCTTCTAGAGAACTTACAATATTCCTCTTCAAAAACTCCATCTGCATCGACTCAATGCACCTTAATTGGAAAAATATTGTTGCTACCTGTAAGTTGTAAAACACTTCTACTGTTTTTACATTCACCCAGCTGAGCTTTATCCTTACTGATATGATCAGAGACAGTAAACCATTCCTTTCTTTTCAGATACGCATGTAGAACTTGAAGTAGCTCGTTTCTTCCTCGTTGTGAAGTTATCTCGGCAGAGTCAGAAGCTTGAATTTCTTCATTTGCACGTCCAAATACATATTCATCTTCGATTTCCAGCTCTTACGCTTCCTTTTTCCTCGGCCAATTATGTGATTCTCCTGTACATCGTGACTGTACTCGTCATCCGAAGAAGAATCCAAAGACAAACTAAAGGCCTCGCTGTTGTGAGTGTCAGAAGCCATAACGTTATGCCGGACACTTGTAATCTGAAAATCATGATAGAGAATATATTGCAGCTAGTTTTCACCGAGATATCACAACAGTTGAATTCATTGGGAGATTTGGTGGGCACGATATGAACCAATGTGGCAGTTAACGCAACAAACCCAATGCTGTGGGTAACAGCCAACGAAAATCACCAATCGCACCTGTGATTTTCTAGGGATTGACAACGAATTAACACCTGTCGTTCCCATGAAAATAACGCCTGTAGCACCAGTGATTCTCTGAGGATCGACAGCAGAAATAGGTATACTTGCTCCACTATTTCATGCTTGTACCATGTCTAAATCTAGGTAGACGAAGCTGGAATCTTTAGCGCACAGTGCAGGATTCAAATGTTGCATTCTGACAACCACGATAAGAGAACATCAGCGCCATGCTCATGTTCTTCTTATATTGCTTTATGAGATTAATAGCTGAAAACCACTGCCATGACAACCCACTCAACCCTGCGCTAGTAACGTATTATTACTAATGGGCTGCTGAGAACGGTTTTGTTTAATTGGGAGTTGAAATGCATCACAGAAAGGTGTCCCCTCTATATTGAAATTGGGACTCAAACTGTAGTACTAATCATTGCCACATAAGCTCAAATTATACGCTGGTAATCCACTGATATTCTCAGGGACTTGATCGCACTACTTCCAAAGCGTGAGATTAGTGTAGGTATCGAGAACCTGAAAATGAGTGCCTGACCTCCATAATGGAAAGAAAGAAAGAAAGTATTTTTAACGTCCACGAGGCTAAAAATAGCCTATGGGACAGATTGCTTTTCCATCTGGCTTTTGCATTCGGCCCTTTTCTTGTGAAGTTTTACAATAATTGCTCCCAGC
>SNQJ01S0022110.1:46265-57828 GCA_010110895.2 Picea sitchensis | reverse complement strand
AGAGGTGTAGATGTAGGACTATATAAGGCATAGTCATCAATGACTTTTCCTTTTCCTTTAGACTTGTTGCCACCTACTTGCAAAGAGGACTTGTTTGAATGTTGCTTCTTGCGGAGGACCCAAGTGCTTTCCCTTTGAGACATGGTAGTTACCAGAACCAGTCTGTCGATATGCAAGAACGTAGCATTGTAGCCATGGAACAACCATCAACAAGTGTAGCAACACATTCTTCAAAAATGGCTGATGAAGGAGCCTCAGTGCTACCATATACATGATCAAATGTAAACGAATGAGAACCAATTTGTACCTTGGGCAACACAGTCAATTTTGATATCTGTTACAACAGATGGTAAGGAGGACATCAATGAGGTGCCTCCCATGACACTTGGTGATGATATTGAGGGCACTGCCATACACGATGAAACATGTATGCCTAACATCATCACTAAATAATGAGAAAGACTCACTAGAGTGTCTCCTTACCTCAAGGAGAATTGGGTCGAAAGGACTGATCAAAGGAGGGTTGAAGTTTAGTGGAGGACTTTCGTCAACCACTTAAATCTCTACATTCTCACTCTTCTTAGAACCTAAAAAATTTCTCTCATAGTCTATAAGCTCTGCATCATTAGGCTTTGCATCATTCACGATGGACAACACACTTTGTCTAATAAGTGGTGGTTCTTCCTCCTCGGGAGAAATTCAGTTTTATCCACATGACCATTGAAGCATTTAGTCAACCATGATGAATAAATGTGGTATACCAATGAACAATAAGAAACCTGCAACTGAATAGACACAGAACCAAAGAGCACACACTTAGAAAATCTAAGCTATCAACAGGAAAACCAATGGATAAAGGGGCCTTTCAAAAATCGACCCTTGGGGAATGTCAAGTCCCCAAATATTGGCTATCAAAGGTGTGAAATATATTTAAGGTAACTCACATGTAAAAACCCTTACTAGTGCAAGTAACCTCATGAAGACGGGCACCCTCCAAGGGAACTGAAACAAAGGTTCAATTTCTACCTTAGGTATCACAAGTACTTCTCACCCATAGTCACCTTGTGTAGATGCCCTAGGAATGGACACTAAGGATACCATTTCACAATTGGTGACCAGGAAAAAAAATTGTGGGTCAAGAACACACATATGGGCAAGGAAGCTAAACTTGAAATTATGAGAAGTGATGCCACCCATAGGGCCTTGCACTTCTGAAATCCCCGTACACATAGTAGTTCACAAAAACCAAAACAAGTAGAGAGGGGATATCACCCCACCTTATTTAGTGCAAACTCATTCTTATATCCCATGTGAGAGGAGATTCCCCAGCAAGCATTTATTTCTACTAATGGACTTATCTCTCGCTAGTGACTCCTAGTTTCAATTTTAATGGACTTGGAGAATTTACTCTCCAACCCTGCACCAAGGCCCTAAATCCTAGTCTAATGTTGGCTTGCTAAAAAGAAAAGAGTCTAATATATTTTATATTGAGCACTTTCTTTTTAATATGTTGATTACTTGAAGGGTATTAGAATGAAACTGTAGTGGTATTTTATTGACACTTTTCAATCCAAAAGAAAACAAAAGTATGTATGCAAGAGAATGCACCGTGTCTTTCAATGAACACTATCTAAAGGAAAGGAGAGAGGTTTTTCACTTCCAAATTTATATAACCAAAAAAAAACAACCTCAAACACTCTCACTAACCATCCAAAAACAACCAAAAAGTTTGATTAAAATCATCAACAAAGGCTTAACGACACCAATGCAATCTTCTAAAATACACTCAAATGATCTACCCTATCACACTTATGAAATGAAAAACTAAGTAGTCTAATAAAGAAAATGAGATGCAAATCACACGAGAAAAACAGAAATTTCAAGGTTGTATGATATTAGTAGGGATAGTATCAAGAACCCTCCAATGTCTATATGTGAAGAAAAACCCAAAAATATAGTAATGGCATGCAAAGTTTCCAATCTCACACAAAAAATGAATACAAAAGGATCTACAACACACTACTAGACCTAAAAATACCTACTACAAGTGTTTCCCAGGTCACTTCTCACCAAGAAGCAAACTGAAGCAAGAAAAAAGATGAAAAAAATCCACTCAACACCTCAAATCCACTTGTAAACTCAAACAAAAAATGAGAGGCCTAATAAGGGGTCAAATCAATGCCTACATATCACTAGCAGTCTCATTGACACATCCCAGACACAAATATGAGAGAAAAATAGCTCAAAAACCTAAAAACCCACTAATAGGAGGTGGTTGTGCCCTGTCAATAGTTCAAGGTGTGACCAGTAGGGAGGAATTCACACCTTATCATTTTAGCAAGTGCGACCAGTCAATCTTGTTCTCAAAGAGGAGGTGTGACCGTGCATGAAACTTGGGGAAAAACCAATATCTAGCCTAGATATGATAGAAATGAGGGATGTGACCACCCAGTAAGTGATGAGGAAGGTAAATGGGCTACAAAAAACTCTCAAAAAGAAACAAGAGCAAGGGCTTTCCAATTAAGGAAGAATCACAGATTCTTCCCCGATGTTGTCACTAGTTTTTTATGGATAAACCCCCTTATAGACAGGTGATCATTCCATCCAATATTCTTGTGATATGAGAGATACTGTATGATAGAAAATAGTAAGTTTTTCCTCTAGATCTTCTAGCTTTGATTCTAAATTGTGTGACAAGAAGGAAAGAGAATTATTCAAACCTGATACACGATGGTTGTCCTTGTGTATTCCTAGCTGATGGAGCTCCAGAAATCTTGATCCATATCCTACCACTTTCTTCCTGCACACAAGAGAAAAAAAATACCAATATCAAACCTTCAAGCACTAGGAATGCCAAATATATGCTTGAGCTAATCTCATCTACTCATGCAATATCAAATCTACCATTTATCAGCATGCATGATTGAACATAATTAGTTTGTGGAGAACATGATAGATCTATTTTGTTGTGGAGAAAATAGTGCATCTATTAGTTTTAACTTGATTCTTAATTGAAGCCTCTCCTAGATCCTGTCTATATCTCCTCTGCATCCCTCACACAAGAAAGGCCAACCTGATATGAAGAATGAATACAAAAGAGCTTGTCTAAATATATACAACATAAGTTTGATTCTCAATTCTTCCTCCCTTGGAATTCCTTCCTTTTATAGATTTATGGAGGCGGCTAGGGGATGCTTCTAGATCTCTAGAACTTAGTGAAATCTAAGTCTAGTATGAGTTCCCAAGCTCATCATGCAAGATCGATAACTCAACTAGCATTGATATCCTCATAACTAATCAAATCTAGAAGGTGGTGTTGTAACATAAAAAAAAATATTCCAAAATTTTCCAAATTTCACAAAACTTTCTTATCTCCTTATGCTTCTGTAATATACCAAATATAAAAAGTATGTAGAACAAAAATAAAATGCTAGAAATGATAGAATAACAACAATATAACCAGAATAATCACCACAATAACACTGAAATAATATGACAATAACAACAGAAATAGCACTTTGATTCTGAGAGCAATGTTCATGGGCCTCTTCGAGGGGGCAACCTCTAGTCGGGCAGAGCTCTATTACAATAATATCCAAGCTAGGGTTCTCATACCCTCGACTCCTATTTATACTAAATATGTCTATCAAAAGAAGCATTTAGAGGAAGATCCTTCTAGAAGCAGAAGCTTCTATTAGGTCTTCTTCCATTCGACTTGTTATATTTTATTGCAAGGCCTTATTAATAATGACCTTTATTACAACCAAATATATTGTTCTACCTATGTGCGGGTTAGGACCCTAACATGTCCTCCCCCTTAAAAACATCCTTGTCCTCAAGGCTGGATATGTGGAAATTGCTGCAAAATGGTAGCTGGTTCCTAAGTGGCATCTGCTGGAGTTGTATCTTTCCACTGGATTAACACTTCCTTGATGGTTCTCTGACACAGACGATGCTCACATTGGTCCAAAATGGCTTGTGGTTGTAGACAAATATATCCTTCTTCGGCTAACTCGGGAAGGTTGGTTTGAATTTGGCACTTAGTTCTGATCACTTTCTTTAAGCAGGAAACATGAAAAACAGGATGTAGCTTTGAATGACTGGGCAAAGCTAATTGATAGGCCGCCTATCCCACACACTTGAGAATTGTATAAGGACCATAAAATTTGGGTGCTAGCTTCTGACAATGCTCGGACTTGAGGGAATTCTTCTTGTAAGGTTGCAGGCGAAGAAACACCTGATCCTCTCCTTCGAATTGATGTTCAAAGCGACCTTGATCTGCTTCTTGCTTCATGCGATTATGTGCCATGACCAAATTCTCTTTGAGGGTATGGAGAATAGCCTACATAACTATAAGTGGTTGGTCAACTTCCTGGACCTTCGAGACACCCGGTAAGTATGAGAGAACTAAAGGTGGCTTCTGTCCATATACTGCTTCAAAATGAGTCATACGTGTAGTTGTATGGTATGAAGTGTTTTACCACCATTCAACTAGGGGTAACCATTGAGCCCATTGATTTTTCTTTTTCGAGTCAAAACACCTCAAATATCTTTCCAAACACTTGTTGAAAACTTTTGTTTGACCATCAGTCTGGGGATGATAAGTTGTATCGGGATGCAATTGGGTGCCTTGCAGCTTGAACAGTTCTTGCCAAAAATTGCTTGTCAAAGTGGGGTCACGATTAGAAACAATAGAGTGTGGCATGCCATGGAGCTTGAATACCTTATCCATGAAAACTTGTGCCGCCTTAGATGTTGTAAATGAGTGTTGAATAGCGCAGAAATGAGCATACTTGGAAAGGCAATCAACAACCACCATGATGACTGATTTATTTCCCGATTTGGGTAAGCCTGTAATAAAATCCATAGAGATGTCCTTCGAAATAGAAGGTGGAATTAGGAGCGGTTGTAGTCTGCCCGGATATTTGATTGTTTCTCCCTTGTTGTGTTGACACACATCAGATTCGGCCACAAAATTACGAATGTCCTATTTCATACCATCCTAGAAAAAAGAACATTTGACCCTGTCATAGGTTTTGGTGAACCCAGAGTGCCCCACTATCGATGTAGCATGAAGCTCAGAAAGTACCATGGATTTAATATTTGATTGTTTACTTAAATACAAACGACCTTTGTATCGAAGCTAATTGTGGAGCCAAGAGTACCCTAGGGGAGCTGGAGCACTGGACTGCAATTGCTGGATCAACTGCAAACTTTTGGGATCTTGTAGCCATTCCTAGCGAACAGATTGGAGCCAATATGGTACAATCAAGGAAAGAGAAAAAAGGGATCCTTCATCTTCATATTTGCGGGAAAGTGCATCTGCAACCACATTTTATTTTCCTTTCTTGTAAATGATCTCATAATCATAGCCAAATAGCTTAGTTACCCATTTTTGTTTCTCCGGGGAGGAAATGCGTTGGTCCAAAAAATACTTGAGGCTTTGATGGTCTGTCTTAATTTGGAAGCGTTGCCCCAATAGATAAGGGAGACACAAATGATCGGCATGTAGGATAGCCAACATTTCCTTTTCATAGATAGATTTGCCTAGATTTATTTCAGATAGTTTCTTTCTAGTAAAGGCCAAAGGTCGGCCCTCTTGCATAAGGAAAGCACCAATTCCTTTCCCTTAAGCATCACATTCCAAGACAAAGGTCTTTGTGAAATCAGGAAGGGTCGGGACTGGAGTGGTGCACATGGACATCTTCAAGGTTTGAAAATATTGAGCAATAGATGGAGTCCAAGTGAAAGAATTTTTTTTTAGGAGAGCAGTGAGAGGTGCTACAATCTTTCTATAATTCTTAAAAAACTTGCAATAATAGCCTGTTAAGCACAAAAATCCACACAATCTTTTGAGAGTCTTTGAGTGAGGCCAGTATTGTGTAGCTTCAATATTTTTAGGATCCACCCTGATGCCATCCTTGCCAACCAGATGACCCAAGTACTCTACTTCTGAGGTGCCAAAAGCACATTTAGACTGTTTCAGGAAAAGTTGGTGCTGAGAGAGTAGATGGAGAACTCGATCCACATGAGCAAGATGTTTTTTCTAGGTCTTACTATAGATGAGGATATCATCAAAGAAAACTAAGACAAAATGACGGAGAAAAGGACAGAAGACTTGATTCATGAGGATTTGGAAGGTGGAGGGGGAATTACACAAGCCAAAGGGCATGACCAAAAACTCATAGTGGCCCTCATGATTTCTAAATGCAGTCTTGGGAATGTCTGCCTCTTTCATACATATATAGTGGTAGCATGAATGCAGATCAAGTTTAGTAAAGAATTGGGTGCCACTCAGTTCATCCAGGAGGTCATCAATGACAGGAATGGGAAATTTGTCTTTAATGGTAAGTTTGTTGAGGGCACGGTGTTAGAATATAGAAGATGGTGTGCTCATTTTACCATTGACGATACCCTCGTCACCCAACCACGGGCTGAAGCCTCCCTCCGAGCACCTTAACCTTGACCTGAGAAATTCCTCTAGAAGCAAACCCTAGGCTAGATAGCCAAACAAGGAGCAGCGCATCAATCCCCAAGGATAGTGCATCAAAAAAGAGGATCAGATAGTCCCAAACCCTAGCCAAGAGATATCCAAGCCAAAAACTAAAACTTGTTGCTGCTGCAGCTGCACCTGTAACTCTCCTCCAAACCTGCGCACCTGACTGCAACTGCAGTGCGCACCAACTGGGAAACTACAATCCTGAGATGTGTCAAATGAGAACTGGTGCCCTGTATTTATAGTAATCTTTCTAGTTTGTTGGGGCCGACTTCTCTTTCTGGGTATGTGTCTGTTCAGTATATTATTATTAATTCTGGCCGACTTCTTGTGGAGGCTAATAGCCTAATATAAATTATCTTCTTGAGCCAACAAGGCTTCTAGGGTTATTAGCCAACTCATTAGGGTTTCTCTTGCTTTCTTGAGTCTTCTATTCTCGTCAGGTTCACACATGGGGGTAAATACCTCCCGCAGCTACCATAATATTAACACTCCCTCATAGCTAGAGAGGTATTTACAGGTAATGGACTTGAGCACAAAACATACCATTTACCCGGTAGCATCAATATAGTCATCTAGACTATTTCATGACTAGATCACGATAATCACCATCACCATCAGCTGCATCATCTCTCGAAACCATACTTCATCTGAGTAGTTAGATATGATTTTGGATAAGTCACTCTCACCATGGAGTGATACAAGAGGAGTAAAAGCTCTGAACTATTTTCTGTCTAGAAAATCTTTGTTCATCATTCATCTGAATGATCATTATCTCCAATAAATTGTTGATAGTCTTCAAGGAAATTAGAACAAGGATATAACACGCATGTGTCTATTCATAGTAGTACATAACTACAATCCAGTGGTTAACTACCACATCAAGTAACACACAAGTACTTGATCAACAACGTAAGGTTGTGAACGGTGAAACATATTCACCACAGTAGTCCTCATCTACTGTCATATAGTCTTCATAACAAACATCTGAGAGCATCCTGCATAGAAACAATGTTATGATAGAAACTGTATCATCTAGGCCAATCTTTCACTCACGTCTATGAGATCTGAAAGAATGTCTGCCACCACAGTAGTATTCATCTGCATAGAAACAATGTTATGATAAAAACTGAATCAACTGGGCCAATCTTTCACTCACATCTGTGAGATCTGAAAGAATGTCTTCCCTCAGTATAGAATATCAAAAATAATCATCTGGGCCAAACTTTCACTCACGTTTGTGAGATCTAAAAGAGTGTCTGCCCTCAGTATAGAACATCAATAATAATCATCTAGGCCAATCTTTCACTCACATCTATAAGGTCTGAAAGAATGTGTACCCTCAATATAGAATACAAATAATGGGCTATCTTCCCCATTCTTCTCAACCAAGGAAGAAGGATTGTTTATGATTTCTAAACCTAGACCATTTCCCACCCCGGGCCATTCTTCCGACACTAAATAAAGTGTAACCTGGAGAGAATGAGTCTACCCTCGAGAAATTTTTGGACCATTCCTTACCCTGGGCCATTCCTCCGACACTAAACAAAGTGTAACCTGGAGAGAATGAGTCTTCCCTAAGGAATGACTGTCCTGGACTATTACTCACCCCGGGCCATTCTTCCGACACTAAAAAAAGTGTAACCTGGAGAGAATGAGTCTGCCCTCAAGGAATAAATTTCCTTGATTGTTGAGCCTGGAATACTCCCCACCTTGGGCCATTCCTCTGACACTAAACAAAGTGTAACTTGGAGAGAATGAGTCTTCCCTCGAGGAATAACTGTCCAGACCCTTGACCACCCTGGGCCATTCCTCTGACACTAAACAAAGTGTAACCTGGAGAGAATGAGTCTTCCCTCGAGGAATGTTTGTCCTGCATCAACCTCCAAAACGGACGATTCTTCGAAACTGCTCACAACTATGAACTTTGAAAGAATGATTGCCCGGCGAGGCATACCATTCGACTTGACCACTACTCAGAGTGACTGCCAAGAAGAATGATTGTCCCCCTGCATGATATGAACTCACTAAAAGCAATCAAGTACACCGGATCTCCTGGTACACTGGATCTCTTAGCCTTCTGAGTGTACCAGGATATCCGTTGGGCTAGGGCGCACTGATCTATCCAGAGATTAGGTCAATCTCGTCACTTAAGGTGCCTCGACAAGAGGTTTAGGGTTTCTGCAACTGCTACTGTTGGTAACCCTAGTTGTAGTGCTTTTGGAAACTACTCCTGCTAGTAACCCTAGAGGAAGTACCTCAATGAGCTCAATGTCTAGCGGTTATGTTTCCTTCCAGCGTTTTAGGCTGACTAAAGGGGTGTGGTCCCATAACCTGTTAGAATATAGAAGATGGTGTGCTCGTTTTACCATTGACGATACCCTCGTCACCCAACCACAGGCCGAAGCCTCCCTCTGAGAACCTTAACCTTGACCTGAGAAATTCCTCCGGAAGTAAACCCTAGGCTAGATATCCAAACAAGGAGCAACACATCAATCCCCAAGGATAGCGCATCACAAAAGCTGATTAGATAGTCCCAAACCCTAGCCAAGAGATTCCAAGCCAAAAACTGAAACTAGTTGCTGCTGCAGCTGCACCTGTAACTCTCCTCCAAACCTGCGCACCAGACTACAACTGCAGTGTGCACCAACTGAGAAACTGAAATCCTGAGATGTTTCAAATGAGAACTGGCACCCTGTATTTATAGTAATCCTGCCAGTTTGTTGGGGCCGACTTCTCTTTTTGGGTATGTGTCTGTTCAATATATTATTATTAATTCTGGTCGACTTCTTCTCATGGAGGCTAATAGCCTAATATAAATTATCCTCTTGAGCCGACAAGGCTTCTCGGGTTATTATCCAACTCATTAGGGTTTCTCTTGCTTTCCGGAGTCTTCTATTCTCGTCAGGTTCACACATGGGGGTAAATACCTCCCGCAGCTACCATAATATTAACACACGAAAATCAGGACACATTCGCCAAGAACCTTCTTTCTTCAGGACCATGACCATAGGAGAAGAGTAGGGGCTCGTACTAGGGCGGATAATGCCTGCATTAAGGAGTTCCTAGACCATTTTCTCAATTTCATTTTTTTGGGAAAAGGGGTGACGATATGGACGGATATTGGGAGGAAGGCTTCTGGGTACAAGGGGAATGGAATGATCATGAACACCACATGAAGGAGGGAGTCCCTGGGGAGTGGAAAATATGACTTGATGTTTAGAAAGGATGGCTTGGAGGTCTTGCGGCACCGAGGGTGTTTATGTTGCTTGGATGGCATGGAGTTGAGCAATAACACCAGAATGACCCTTTTGAGAATATTTTCCATGCGATGGGAGCTAATGATCTCAGGTGACCCAACAGTGATTCCTTGGAACTTATATTGGTGGCCTTGCTAGTCAAATTGCATGGTTAATTATTTAAAATCCATGAGAATGGGACCCAAAGTCCTTATCTAGTCTGCACCCAACACAATGTCACACCCGCCCATGTCTATAGCAAACATATGAGATTTCAGGTGGTAGTCACCAATTTGGAGATGCACATTTTCACAACACCCTCCACATTTCATGGAGCCACCATTGGCAATCATGATTTGGAAATTATTGATGGCATGGATGTAGCAATGAGTTTCTTGGGCAATGTGGCGATGAATAAAATTATGGGTGTTGTTATCACTCCAAGAAATCACTCCCTGACTATAGAAGGGTGTAAGCTTGGTAACTTTAAAAGATCAATAATGTGGAGGAAAAGAGGATCAGATCGGATGACATTATAAAATCAGATCCATTTAGAAATACATCAGTCACTTTAAATACCAAGGCTTTCAACTATGCAACTTAGAAGTTTTAAATCAATGTGTGGAAACATGGATAAGACCTATTATACCAACAAAAATACCTATACAATAGTATATGTGAATGTCCAATAGTGATAGGTAAAATACTCATTACACTAGAAGAAACATATATAAGATTGCATATAATATCTAGTCAAATCTAATAGGTAAATACTTGCAGCTTTAGCTTATGAATGCACCAATAGGATAACAACTATCTGTCATTAAAACAAACATCAGAAACAAAGTATAAAGTCTAAGATACCAATGAAGAGATGGGATGACAACCTTCTGTCATTGAGTATACATAAACTTAGAAAGAAAAAGAGATGAAAAACTAAGTAAACATAGTGAAAGAAGCTCGATCACTACTACATATTGTAAAAATTCCGACGTTTTATTTGCGGCGTCATGGACAAAATTGTCCATATTGTCGCAAAATAGAGGAAATTTATAAAACAAAAAATTCATGTTGCCCGATAACGTCGCTCTTGCCACATTGATGTCTCTCTTGCCACGTTAACATCGGTCTTGCCACGTTAACGTCGCTCTTACCACGTTTTCCACTGGAACGTCGCTCTTGCCACGTTTTCCACTAGAACGTCTCTCTTGCCACGTTTGTGAATATGTATGTCGCAATTGCCACGTTAACGTCGATATTTCCACATTAACGTCGCTCTTGCCATGTTTTCCACTGGAACGTCTCTCCTGCCACGTTTGTGAAAATGTATGTCGCAATTGCGACGTTTTGGAAACTAGGTTTTCCCCTCCAACGGTCACCTTAGTATGTTCACCACGTCAAAATACCAACGGTCACTTAGGACTTTTTTACGTCGGAATTGCGACGTTACAAAATATATAAATATGTTGCATTTGACGGATGTTGCGACAAGTTTTCTATAATAACGACGCTTCAAAAAGGGTTTGCGGGTCTTCTCGGCGAACAAAAAATAGATATTTGTTTCAGTATAAGTCTGTGGGGAAGAATGTCAGAAAACATTAGAGTTGGGAAAAGAATTAAAGAGGGTGAAAAGGGTGATGGTAAATGTTATTGCCCTTGCAAAAATTGTTGTACTAGACGTCCCGAGAGTTTTAATAGCAACAACTACAAAACATTGTAGAAAATATGGGCACATGGACGGGGGATCAAATGAATATCGTCCGATGGTATATACATTCATTATCTATTTTAATATTTATTATATTCTCAAATTTTATAATGTTTTATA
>SNQJ01S0022109.1:52978-67150 GCA_010110895.2 Picea sitchensis | reverse complement strand
GGAAGCAGTATGGTTACAAAGACTGTGTTTAGGTATTGGGTTGGTACAAGAAACAGTGAGATTAGATTGTGACAATGAGAGTGCAATCTTCTTGGAAAAGAACCCAGCTTATCATTTGAAGATAAAGCATATTGATGTTCAGTATCACTTTGTGAGAGACATGGTTGAGGAAAAGAAGGTGTTGCTGGAAAAGATTGACACTTTGAAGAATGTTGCAGATTCACTGACAAAGTCTGTGAGCACAAAAAAGTTCTCCTGGTGTAGAGTAACAATGGGCATTGTTGCCCTGGATTGTTGACTATATAATCCCCTGGATGCAAAGAAAACAACAAGTGGGAGAATGTTGGGTATGTGTTATATTCTTTGCATGTGTGTGTGTGGGCGCGTTAGATATGACAACTGCGTCTGACGATCCCTCTAGTAGTGCTCTTTGTGTCGTGTGCATTGGGTGCTTTCCTAGGGGGGTTCCAGGGGGGGCAGGTATGCCCCCCCCTGGTTACGCGCAGCGTTTGGCAACAGGTGGTAGGCTGAGGCTGACGGGGTTCGGGGCAGCGCCCCGAAATTTTTTTGGGGAGATTTTTGTTATTTTTAGCGGTTTTGTAAATTAATCCCGGATTAAGGGATTAGGGTTTTGGTATCTACGGAATACCTAAAAACATTGTATATATATTGTATGGTGAATGGTGAAAATCGATATAATGAATATAAGAGAGGTTTTCCCGGTTGAGGGTTTCCGATATAAAATCTCTGTGTACTCTGTGTATGAGCCATTGATTAAATTCTGTTTTTCTTAAGAATCTATATGCATTGCTTTACTTCACAGGTTTAAAAACTTACATCTTTTAAGGGTGCTCTTGCAAGTGTTTTGGTGACCAAAGTTAGCACATGCATAAACCTTAAAACAAATAATACCCTCTTAGATCTTTAACTACTTTACAGTTGATAATAACTAAGCACACATGACAAATGAACTCATGGATTTTTGGTCAACGTGACCTTGGAAAAACCCCCTTGGGGAAAACCAGTAAGAGAGATGTGTATATATGGAGATCTTCAAGCAATAACTACAACAAGGATATCGATACAAAGGAACCTGTAACAATTTGCTATCTCCTCTCAAGCTTAGCAATTAGCTCCTTGAAATATGCGCCCCTTGAAGACTATGCCCCTCTTTCTTTGAGTTAGCTTGAAGATGATTTGCACCCTTGAATAATCCTTGGTTGATTGTTGATCCCTTGCACACCCTTTGCTCTGAAGGTGCGCCCACAACAACCCACAAGCCAGATCCAAGTTGTGTCCTCTCCAAAGTGTGTCTGCTAGTATGCACCCCTACTCCAAGGATGCGCGCACCAACTAGCTCACACACAAAGCCTCCATGAAAGTTGCTCCAAACTAGCTCGCGCCCTCCATGAACAAGTGCACCCTAGTTCTCTCCTTCAAACCCTCTCTTCTCACTTCTCTTCTCACCCAACTCTCTCAAGTGATCAAGTGAACAACTAAGCCTCTCTTTGCCCTATTAGCCCCCTTTAGCCTTCCAAGGCCAAACCTAAAGGCTAAAAGACCAATGGTTAAGATTAACTCTTGCCGAGTTTAATCAAAGGGTGAGATCTCATCTCATAAATCTCACTTGGAAACCCACTTTGCTCGAGTTTCCATAGTTTGCTTTATGTCTCTTAATTCACCCACATTGTGAATTAATAGTCACTTTATGACTTAAGTGACAAATCTCACTTTTTGACTTAAGTGACTAAGTCAAAGTGAAATTAGATCATAAAGTAAAGGTACAAGGGTCAAACATTTCCCTCCTGTGTTTAGAGACTCACAAACACAAGGGGACCACTTCCCAAGGTACACAAAGCTCAACAGGCTATGCATTTCCTTTTTAGTGAACCTTATTTTCTTCAACTTGGAAAAGCATGCAAACCAAGGTAGAGTGTATGTGGGCTATGCATCTCCTTTTTAGTGCCCGTTATTGTCTTCAACTTGGTGACACATGCAAAGTAAATGGCTAATAAAAGGTTTGGAAAAAATATGCCTTAAAAACAAAAAGAGAAAAGAGATGTGGCTAGCCCTCAACAAAGGCACCCATAAATGAGACAATACGAGCCCTTGTACGCCATGAAACCCCATACCTAGAAGTCTAACCCTGTCCACTACATGGCCTAGAGAGGTTTCTCCTTGGGAATTTCCCCTACTTAAGGAATTGGTTTACCCAATAGGGCACTATGACACTCCTCCCATTTCTAAAACTTGGCAAATTGTATAAGGTCTTTTAGGATTGGTTTATTTTGAAAAGGGGGGATTTGATGCACATGTTTGGGTGGTTCTTTTAGTAGATATGGATTACTTTGCATGATAATATGACTTTTGGATCCTTGGAGGGCGTATTTGTTTGTCTTTGCAGGTCCTTGACAGGTGAAAACTTGATCGTGAAGGCACAAGGTCACTTAGACCTTCATTTGGGGCATGAAGCCCACAAGTTGGATGATGCGCCCCCTCTCCTTTGGATAGCCTGGAAGAGGGACATTGCCTTTGGAGGCACTTGATTATCCCTTGGAGGTGACTTGCTAGCCCTCTTAGCCCCAACGTTTGCCTTTGGAGGCCACATTCTACTCTTCTGGAGCATGTTGTCACACTTGGAGGGCTAGGGCTTGGTGGTGTGGGATGATTGAATGATGACATGGCACGTTTGGATGGAGGAAGACCCTTGCACTTGAAGATATGGCCTTTGAAGGCCCAACCTCTCCTTCAAGAAGCTCAACGACTTGCTCATTATGCCAAAACATCACCCCTAAGGGGCATGACATCATCATTTAAGGCTTTCTTCTTTTGTAAAGTTGAATTATAACTTGTAAAGGGGCAAATTAAGGAGGTCAACCTCCCTAATTTGTGTTTTACCCTAAGTATGTGGAAAATTTTGGTTTACAAGGTCTTGTATAAATAAAGACCTTGTCACTTTCATTTTAGATATAACACACTTGAGAATTAAATATTGCTTTGGCTGAAATTTTCGCCCTACCTAGGCAAATCACATGTCTCTCTCTCTCTTATGCTTTTGGATGATAGTACTTGTCTCTCGGTGGAAAAAGTGGCGTGCTATCTCTCTTGGATGCTTGTTCTTGCTTTGTGGTGGAATATTCTTGGTAGAAGAGGGTTTATCTTGCTATCTCTTGATATTGGTAAGGAATTTTCTGCATATTGTTCATGGTTATTCTTGTCTAAACCCTTTAAGGAGTATAAATGCCTACACCCTCCACTAAGATCTATCACATTTGTCTTGGATAAGCCACTTTGCAAAGGTTGCTAGGAGGAATAAAAAAGATTACACCCTCCTCAATTTAACTTGCTAGTTTGGTTTTCCCTAGGGAGTAAAAAGGCTTACACCCCTAGGGAGGTAACACAACTAGACCTTATAGAAAGAGACCCCATAACCCAATTAATAAGGCACTAATCTAATTTGCATTGGAGAAATAAAATCATTGCATTGGTATGCGTGAATTGTTGAGATATTGCACTTGTCTAAGTTGGAATTGATTTCACGTGTTATAAACATCATTGTGCCCTAAGGGCGTCTTCTTTAGCATAGTGATTCGCTTGTTGTTATAAATTAATTGCTACAGCCATTAGGGCTGTTGCAAACTTACTCTTTCATCATCTTTTATCACCCTTTCTACCGCTGAAAATTGCAAGTAATTAGTGCTAATTATTCTCCTTGTCAAGGGCTTTCATTTGAGTATCTTGCTTGTGAATTTCAGTGGCTAGAACTTGTTTATGTAGCAAAAGTTTGCAACAGCCACAAGGCTGCCCTAATATATTGTTGATAACATCATTTTGCAGCCCTATTTTGCCATCAAAACTTGTGTTTAAGTATTGGAGTATTATCTACATAATTAGGGCTTGATCACCCAATAATTATTTGATGTTTTGGATGGTTAATTTTGCAGCTGGTAACATCATAAATTGTTGATCTATATATTTCCATACTACTGCAATTAAGGACAGCAAGCTTATCTTGTTGATTCCCATTCGATTTAAGGCTTGGTTTATGATCATTTGTCTTGTTCCAAGCAGGGCTAACATTGTTTTGCAGGTACAAACACTTGGCAACCTTCTCCTCCTTCACAAGACTTTTTTCCAATCCATTCTTCATCTCCAAGCTTGACCTATAGGTGTTTCACTTATCACCATATCATTTTTCATTTCAATCCCCCTAGGGTCACCGGGATTCCCCCCTTGTGGTGATTTCATCATCACTAAAGCGAGGGGAGTGTCTATCTAAGGTGACAGTGGATAGGTACTCCCGTAGTTGTCACACTTCCATGGATTGGGTCTGGGCTTTGCCCAATCTACAGATTGTGCGATAACAAGTCTCGAGCTAGTTTCTCTTGAGGACAACTCCTCTTGCCAGAGTGTTATCGCACAAACTGTAGGTTGGGCAAAGCCCGACTCAATCCACGGTATGGCAATAACGGTGGGAGAGTCTACCCACTGTCGCCTTAGATAAACCCTCCCCTCGCTTTAGTGAAGGATAAATCCAACACAAGGGGGGAATCCCGGGTGACCCTAGGGGGAAATGAGATGGAAAGGTGAGATTATGGAAGTGATGCCCTGATAGGTCAAGTTTCTAAGTGAAGAATGACTTGGTAACGAGTCTCGAAGATGGTCTATGGTTGCCAATTATTTGGGTACCTGCGGAAGAGAATTGTACATGCCCGAGACACAAGAAGAAACATGTATACAAGCTCAAAGTTAAGTGGACAAGCAAGTTAGGCTTGTTGTCCCTAATTACAACAGTAAACAAGAATATATATCAACAAGAAAAATAACTAATTACTGCAAATTCAACCACTTAAAGCATCAAAGATTTGTTGGAGAATGAAGCATAAAACACGTAGATTAATCCCAATACTTTAGCACAAGCTTTAGTGGTTTTAGAGGGTTGTTATATGAAGTTTTCAGAGTAAGTTTGTAACAGCCAAGTGGTTGTAGCAAAGATTTGCTACAACTGCAAATTTTAACCACGAAAACAAGCAAGTAATCCAACAAAAAGTTCACCAATTAGCAACAGAATGATAATGATGGTTTACTAGCATATTTCCATGGTTAAATTGCAAGTTAAAATCAAAGTAGAAGATGATTTGTTGTAGCCCTAAAGGTTGTAGCTTTTATTTAGCTATAACTCAAGATCCACTTGACCAATCTAGCTACCCTAGAGGCTTTGACAAGCTTAAAACATATAGAAAAGATCCCAACTTAAACAATTTCAATATCTCGTGATTCTACGTATCCCAATGCAATGATTTTATTTCTCCAATGCAAGAGACTAGTGCCTTTAACTATTCGGTTATGGAGTCTTTTTTAGATGAAAGAGCTAGTTATGCTACTTCCTTGGGGGTGTAAGCCCTTTTACTCCCCAAGGCAAGCAAAACTAGCTAGGAAAAACCTAGGAGGGTGTAAGCCCTTTTACTTCTCCTAGTATTCCTTTATGCAACAAATTATTCGAAGAAAATTATGATGGGCTTAGTGGGGTTGTATGCCCTTATACTCCCCAAAAGCTTAGCAAATTAACCTTGTGACCAAGAAAAGAAGCAATAACATGAAAGATTCCTTACCTAGTCCAAGCATTAATAAGATAAACTCCTTTTAACCAAGAAAAATCAACCATAAAGCAAGAAATAGCCTCCACGAAAGATAGCGCCTTACTTCTTCATCCAATAGCCAAAGCAAATCACCACAAGAGATAGTAGCAAGAGAGATGGATAAAATTGCCCAAAGAGGGCGCAAATTTCAACCAAGTATCCTCTCCAAGATGGGAGAGTTATAATAAAATGACAAGAGTTTGATCTCTATTTATACAAATCCTCCTAAAAGTGTTTGTCCACTTAATTTTAGGATAACCACAAAGTAAGGGGTCAACAATCCTTACTTTGCCCCTTTACATTACCAAATTCTAATTTAACTTTAAAAAATGCACATAAGAAACCCTAATGTGACGTCATCCCTCTTCTAGGGTGACGTTTTGACACCTTTTGCAAGTCCTTGGAGTTGAGGATGGAAGTCGTTGAGCCTTCTAGGGCCCTCCCTCTCATGCACTAGGGTTTCCTCCTTCAAGCCATGCCTCCTCCCATCAAAATGTGCCAAGTGTCCATCATAAATAACTCCACCACCAAAACCTTAGCCCTAGGGTGATGTCAAGCTCCTCAAGTGTGACGTTTTGGCCTCAAGTGCAAAACGTTGGGCTAGCAAACGACTAGGATAGATCCTCCAAGGTGTCTCTCAGGACTCCAAAGGCTACTATCATTGTCCAGTGTGTGGGCCATGGTATGGGCTTCATGCCCCAAGGAAGCCCAAGCTAGGCTTGTTCCTCCAAACCTGTGCACCAAGCTAGGCTTGTTCCTCCAAACCTGTGCACCAAGCTAGGTCCTGCAAAGACAATGAACACGCCCTCCAAGGATCTCAAGTGAAATGCATCATGATAAGTAAATCAAGTCAATAAAAGAGCCACCCAAGCATGTGCATCAAAAACCACCTCATCAAAATAAACAAGTGCTCAAAGACCCTATGCAATTTGACAGGTTTGGGTATAGGAGGGTTGACAAAGCGACCTATTGGGTGAATCATACCTCAAGTTTAGGAGTGTTTTCCAAGTGGACCCTTCTCTAGGTCATGTGGATAAGGTGACATGGATGGGGGCAAGACTTTTGGGCATGGGGTTCATGACATACAAAGGATCGTAGTGTCTCATTCATGGGTGCCTTCATAGAGAGTGTGTTGCACCTTCGTTTTCAATGCAACCTTTTTCCAAGCCCATTTATGTCTTTTGTTCTTTTAAGATGTTTCAAGGTTGAAACCAAGGTGGGGCTTCTACCTAAGCATGAAAAACAGTGCCCACCTTGACTCTACCCTAATCACATTATGCTTCCCCAAGTTGAAGACAATGTGTGGGACTTCTACCTAAGCATGAAAAATATTGCCACACACGATTATGCTTCCCCAAGTTGAAGACAATGTGTGGGACTTCTACCTAAGCATGAAAAATATTGCCACACACGCTCTACCTTGGTTGGCATTTTGTATTTGTTATTTTTACGAGTCCGATCAGTTTCTTATGAGAGACATTTCATTGCCCTTGGGATCCCTAGGCGAGCATCTAGAAGGTTTATGATTGGCTTTTATCTTTTGACAGCTACAAGCCTCTGGGCCTTCAGCCCCTTCTTCCCATGAAATGAGGGACAATCTCTTCTTGGATTAGTACACCCAAAATCCCAAAAGATAAGGCGATTAGGGGATGAAGTGTGAAAAATGGCACGTATGGTCAGGAATGGTACAATGACCTGTCAAGGGGACCCCACAGTAGCAAACCTATCCCTAAGGATGACCACTTACTAGGGCGCAATGTCAACCACCAATATGAAACAGGGCAAAGAGCATAATTTCCAAGCATACGTTATATAATCAAAAGCAATTTTAACTGCAACAAACTCAAATGCCTCAAATATTGAAATGGCACTCACCATGGTACCTGGCTTGTACCTCATGGAGCAAGACCCAATGTCTTCCAAAAGCAAGTTGATGTGTTGGATACCCTCATGATGAACCTGAGATATGTGGTGGTGAAGCGGGCCTCTATCTGTGCAAGTGGACATTGTTGGTCAAGTTGTCTCTCGGTACTCCATGTCTGCAACCTGAGGGCCTCGAAACATCATCTCCTTAGTTATCCTTAAGAATTGGGGATAACACAGCCCAAGCGACCTCCCATGGTGGAAGAAAAGAGAGACAAGGGAGTAAGAGATCCTATTAAGTTGTTGCTCGTGGAAGTCCTCGCGCAACAAAGGAATGAGATGATGGATAATTTTGCCCAAATCCTTCGACGGTTGCCAACAACAACAAAGGCATCTTTGTCAAGCGGCCACTTTGGAGGTGCCTCCCCCTTCAAGGTACAAATTAATTTTGATATTCCCGTATTTGAATGTCAAATAGATGCGGATGCTTTGGAAAAGTGGTTAAATCTACTAGAAGGTTATTTCTCTATCCACAATTTTTCCGATAGTCAAAAGATCACCTTTGCGCTCCTTAAGGTTGTCCCCCATGTCAAAAATTGGTGGGAGACTTATTATGAGCGAAATTCCACAAAGGAGTCTGGAATGTTTGAGGCCAAACCCAGTTGGGATTTTTTTATAGATGCCATTAAAGAACAATATTACCCTATTGGAAACTATGACGACCAGTGCATGAGATGGACCACACTACATCAGGAGAGTGACCAAACAGTGTCGAAGTTCACAAATACCTTCCATACCTTGCGCACCAAGTTGGGTATCAAAGACTTCCAACAACATCTGGTTCTAAAATACCATGGGGGTCTACACAAGTACATCCAAATAGAAATGGAGTTGCTAGACATCTCGTCACTGGGAGTCACTTAATGATATCTTGTGAAAATCGAGCCAAAATTGAAGTAGCGGAATAAGTGGGAGTTCGGGTCTGCAAATCCACAACAACCAAAGTATGGTAAAGGTGGCCCTAAGTCACAGAACAGCTAACCTCAAGACAACCAATCCAAGCCGCAGGAAAAGAAGGGTAATGGGAAGGCGAAGAAGGACACTGGAAAGTGGTGCAACTTCCACAAAAGCCCTTGGCACAACATCGATGAATGTCACTCGAAACAATCATTGGTGGTCGAGCTCAAAGAAAAATATCTGAACCCCCACTCGGACTCTGATTCAAAAAAAAATAAAAGGAAACAGATCATCGATACAGAACCCATTGCTACCATCGCAACCACAACAATCCAACCAGAAGAAGCAAAGGAGCCTGAGGAGGGGGAGCACCTCTTCCATTCACAAATGTGGGTGAAGGGGACCCCACTGTATTTCATTGTTGATAGCAGAAGCCAAATGAACCTAATCTCGATAGAAATCGTCAAGCAATTGGAGTTGTCGACAACACTACCCCCGCAACCATACAACATCGGGTGGCTTTACCATGGACGAGATCTCCACGTCAACCAACGGTGTTGTTTGTCCTACGGCATCAAGCCCTTCAAGGACGAGGTACTGTGTGATGTTGTCCCACTGGAAGTTTATGATGTTCTTTTAGGCCATCCATATATGTGGAAGTGTCATGTTGTTGAAGAGTCTTGACCCTATAGTGCCATTATTACGCAGGGGGGTCAGCTCTACAGGGCACCAAAGGTAGTTCCGACTATTATCTCGGCAAAACAGTGTCACAAAGTAGTCTTTCGTACAACAAAGTTTAGCTTCTTCACGATCCGGTCAGAAGGTGAACAAAAGGACACTGTGACCACTGCAGCCTCAACCCAAGACCTTTCTATCCAGCAAAAAAAGGTCAACAAGATTGTAGAAGAGCACAAAGATATTCTTGATTCACCTACAGGGGTGCCTCTGCACTTCCCAGTCAAGCAAATTTATAACAGAGCCCATCATAGCTCTATTGGCCACAACCCTTTTCAGGTGTGCTTGGGGTTCCGACCATTAGCCCCCATTGATATAGCTCTTCATGCTGCATCTTCACCGACAAAGTCCTCCCGCACTCAAACCAAGGAAGATCATGCAGCCAGATTTGTTGAACAGATCCAGCCCCTCCAACAATAGGTTCATGACACCCCTCAACAGGCTAATGCCAAATACAAGCAAGACAGCTTCTTCAACAAGGCAAGCGGCTCACCAAGGTTCAGATTCAGCAAAAGCTTCCCCATCTCCCACAGGAACTTGACGCAATGGGGACCATTGCTTCCTAAGGGGGGAGGAATGATCCAGGTGGATATCGGTGGCCACCCACCTATGCCATTGGCTCAAAACATAGTTTTCTACCTTGGCAATTTATAACGATTTATTCGGGTCATAAACTTCCGGGGCCATTTTGAGGCCCTAAACGACGTTTTTTGGACATTCGAAGGGCCATGGGTTAAGAATAACATACTCTGGCCCCAGCGAAAAGTTGTAATTCTCAGCTAGACCTTTTCGACAGTATATCGAGTGCCCCAAACGTATCAACTACCCCGATCGGGGGCCCACAAACCTTTTGGTGTTTCATCTTCTGGGGTTCGGGTTTTGGATGTTTAGGGTTTTCTCATTAATGTTTTATGTTAAAAAGGCTTTTTGAACCTCATTGTAAACACATCTTGCGAATGCGCGTAGCCATCACATCTCTTCTCAAAGATAAGTTATCACCATTCTAGCAAATTCAGTTCGCTATGCATTTTACAGTTCTTGTACATTTTGTTCATTAATAGAAATTGTGTGTTATCGTATCTATGTGTTTCTTGCAATATTTATACCTTCATTTCATTCTCAGCGTAATCCAAATCACCCCCTGAGAGATCGACCATTATGTTTGAGACCGGTTTGGAGGCGCAGGACCATACCCCCAACCACACATCTTCATAGTGACAAAGGTTTTAGCTCCAAATAGCGCAGGGCACCTCTCGCCCATCAAAATGCCTCCCAACCCCAATGGAGCAGTCAAAAATCTATTCAAAGCTTATTTCCTTCGACCTCGAATGGTAGGGGAACTGAGCTTCCTCGCTCCTACATCCCCCCCAGTGTCATACAACCAAATCCCCCTATGGTACTCAAGGACTCCGACAATGAGACGACCTGACCCTTGTCGCCCCCCTCACCATCGGTCATCATATCAAGGATACATTGACCTCAATGGCTTCACCTTCAAATATTTCTCTCTCAACTATTATTGAATTGTCCAACTCCTACTATGGACACTCTCACTCTGTATCACCACACTTATGACACTGTTATATACACTTTTTCCTTGGTTTTAGCTAGACCCGGGGCTTAGCCTTGTCGAATATTTACCTAGACTATACTTTCACTTTTCAATTTTCTTCTCTTTCTTATATCTTTCTCTCATTTTATGGGATCTGCTTTTGCACTCCCACATTGTATTGTATACATATTGGATGTATCCTTTAGTCCCATTGACCTACTTTTTTGGTCATTTGTTGGACATTAATAAAATTACCTTATCTTATCTTATATTATATTATCAATTGTGTGTATCAAATTTAGATTAAAAAACAAGACTTCAGATGCAGAACTAGTTCTTTGAAATCCAGTTCAGACTTTCTAGGGCTCATACATGGGTTTATACTTGCAAGTTTATAAGTAGTGACACTCAAAAGATGAGGATGCCTCTAAACCAGTGTTTAAAAAATCAGCAGAACTGGAACCGGAATCGGTACTAGTCGGTTTGACCTTGATTTCCAATGGACCAGTGAGTGGACTGGCTTGGTGATTGGAATGGGTCAGACCAGCGAGTTGAACCAGTTTTGAACTGAAACAATCTAGGCCCACCCACAGCAAAAAAAAGAACTCAATGAAAAAAAAGAAAAAAACCTAAACCCACCCCCGTGAACCCTAAGACAAACTTCTATAAGTGTTGGCATGTTTACAGGAAGAGTGTGCTTGTCATCGATGGCAAGAACAGAAGGCGAGAAAGCTCAGGAGAAAGAGCTACAGTGGTCGTTGGATCATCGATCCAAAGGACCTTCAACCAAATACCCGACAACCGTTGGATCGTTCTAAGTGGAAGGACAGGATAAGCTAGAAGAACATCACTGAAGATAGATCAAGCCATCGATCTAAGAACATGATCGACGAACAACATTTGGTTCACGTCAAAAGTTGTGAGGAGGTTACTGTTCGGGGAATCTCACTTCGGGAGAATTGGCAACTTGAAAGTCGAATTACCCGAAGCCCGAAATCTGAAATCCGAAATGAATAAGGACCATCGGATCTGGAGAAAATACGATGACCATTAGATCAGGGAGAACCACATCAGCAGACCACGTCTACAAGGACATGTGGCAGACCAAGTTGGCAGACCACGTCAGCAAGGACATGTGGCAAACCAAGTTGGCAGACCACGTCAGCAAGGACACATGGCGCAATCAGACAACGACAAGTGTCAAGTTGAATCAGCATTTCAGGTACGTGCAAATCACGAATCTGAGTGACACGTGGCAGCTACTCGGCTCGTGACACGTCATCAAGTGACGTAAGTAAGTTATGTCACTCCGGGAGTTTTACCACCAACACTTGCCCAAAGTCTCGAAGTCCCGAATGCCAAAGTCCCGAAGTGGACACGAAACGTTCAATCTGAAGATCACTTCGGGAGCATTCTCGACCGTCGATCTACTACAGTGGAAGGATAGTGTAAGTGGAAGTATTAACCGACAGCAAGCGGTCTCCACCACTTATGACTTACTCAGCAGGTGATCACTTCAGATGAAAATGGAGCAGCGATTAGCCTAAAGTCTCGAAGTCCCGAACGCCGAAAACCCGAGGGCCGAAGAAGATACAGGTCATACATTGCCAGAAGGACGCGTGGCAGAAATCTGTGCAGCTCGAGGAAAAACACAACTGGAGATAGTGAGGGAAGCGAAGTTGAGATTTGAAATCCCCGAAGCCCGAAGAGCTGAAGGAGCTGAGGACCGTCGATCTGTAGGAGGACACATGTCAATAGATCGTGAACTCCGGGTACGAAATACTTCAAAGGAAAGCAGAGAGTGAAAGCGTCGAAGTCCTGAAGTGAATCTCGACCGTTGATCGAGAAGGGTGCCAAGGGTTGTCGATCTGGTCTTGGTAGAAAGTGTCGAAGTCCCGAAGCAAACTAGAGTCGTTGATTTGAGGAGGACACATGGCAGGAATCTGTGGACTCCGGCTAAAAGCGTTCTGGGAGAGCGCAAAGGTTGAGAATTGAATTCGTCGAAGCCCAGAGTAGCGAAGCAAATCTCGACCGTTGATCGAGAAAAGGGACACGCGTCAGTGGATTGTCAACTCCGGAAGATTGACGTACGGAGGAAAGCAAGGTTTGAGAGTTGAAACTCCCAAAGCCTAGATCACGAAATAAGCCGTAGCCGTTGATTTGGAAGGGAGCTACATGTCAATAGATCGTGGAGATCTGGAATCGCGCGTGGAAGGAGGAAAGGAGGCAGATAAAAGTCGTTGATCAAGAGGCATCGCCCAAGGGATTGGAGATCAACGGTCGTGCTCAATTGCAGGGTCAGAACATGCTCGAGTCTTAATTTTTCTTGAGCGGGCCGCAATCAAAACCACGGTATTGCCAAAGGCATACGTGGAGCTCTGTAATGAATTGCGAGGCGAAAAGCGGGTTGCCCTCAAACCGCCTTTGGTCGCCCCCGCAATCGCATGATCATGTGATAACATCGCCCAAGGTCAAGCGGAAGATAGGGGAAGGAGCTAGCGCTGCTAGGCTCCACATTGGAGGTTACGCATTGAAAAGTCAAAAAGGCCTCTACGTGTATAATCCAACGACGTTGATCAAACAGAATCTGATCGAAGGGTTGTTGTTTCACTTCGTGGTTTCTTGATCAGTTACGATTTAGTTACACTAACTGAATCATTGTTCTTGAGTGTTGGAATCATGATTCCTGAGCATTTTTGAGATTCCTGACTTGAGCGTTGGAGATGCGGAGTGTAACGGATGATGAGAGCGGGAATAAAAGTAAGATGTCATGACAGAGAGAGGTTGTTGTTTCTTTGTAAAGCAAGTTGGATAGTTATTCACGCATGTAGAAGGCAGCCAAGCGTATGTGCAAAAGTGCAACAGGGAGGCATAGCGCATAGAACGGACATGGCGCACAGAGCATAAAACGCAGAAGAACAGAAAGAGCTTGAAGATGCGAGCAGGAAGACACTGATGCAGGCAGAGCATAGCAGTGTAGCAAAACACTGATGAGACTGGTAAGCCATTGAGAAACACTGTATCACTGTAATAAATTTCAGAAAACAAAGATTTATATCTCAGGGTGGTAGGGTGGTGCTAGGGAAGACTGTTATCCTCCGGGTTTCAAGTGGGTGCTTGAACACAGAGAGTTGTAGCTTCCATCTGGTTGCAGCCAGAAAAACCAGGGTGGTAGGGTGGTGCAAGGGAGAACCAATGTTCTTTGTTATACAGGTTGGTGCCTGTGTGACTGGAAGTTGGTGCTTCCATCCAATTAGTGTTGGAACACTCAGGGAATTGGTGCTTCCTTCTAGTGGGTGTTAGAGAAACCAAGGAGTTGGTGCTCCCAGCAAGTTGCAACTTGTAAAACAGAGGTGGTAGCCTCACAAAGAGTTGGTGCTCATAAGAATGATAATGTACAAAAAATAAAGACTACTTATCATATTA
>SNQJ01S0022106.1:122436-139225 GCA_010110895.2 Picea sitchensis | reverse complement strand
CTCTTCCCTTTCTTTTATAGAGTTTTTGAACTTCCATCTTTCCCTAAATCTCATTTAAATTAAGTTTTAATAAAAATCTTCTAAAAACTCTCCTTCGTACAAGTGTCATCCATCCCCCATGTTTCTCCATTAACTATTTTCTTTAATTTATTAAATTGTCTTATTTCCCTCACTCACCTAGAGTTGCTCCTAAATTTACTCCTAAGTGTTTCTAGATTCCCTTGCAGGTTTTAAATACTTTCCCTAAAATGAAGTTGCTAATTTAGTTCAAATTAGAAGGTTCTTAATTGCATTTACTATGTTGACCTCGTTTTTTACCATAAGTTCCCCTCTTTCCCTTATTATGTTTCTTCCATTCCTTAGTTTCCTAATTTTTATTATTCCCTTCTTTCCCCTTTTTATTATAGTCAAAATGGCAGTTGCGCTATTTACTCTTTTCTTTTTATTATTAATTTAATATCTTTTTACACTTTCACAAGTTAAATAATTTATTTCTTCTTTACCTTTGATATCCACAGATTTTAATTAAGTTCTTACTCTCTTCATTTTACCCAAAAAATTATGAAGTCCACAACTATTACTTAAGTGGTTTTTAGTTTAAAAATTTATTAATTTTTTTTTATAAGGTATTTTTCTTAAGGGTAGACAAAATTTTACCCCTAGCAATGTTTTAGACTTAGGACTTAGATTCTAAACTAGGCGACATTTTAATTAGGGAAGTTGTTTTTAAAATTTCTTAATGAGATATTAGTCTTAGGCCATCTAGGTTCGTTCCTTTAACATCATCAATGCGACGTGCCCTTCAGGATGCACTACATGCTCCAAGGGTGCCACTCGCCTCTAGTGTTTCTTTTGAACGACGTGCCCTTCAGGACGCACCACGTGCTCCAAGGGTGCCACTCGCTTCTCGTGTTTCTTTTGCGCAACGTGCCCTTCAGGATGCACCACATGCTCTAAGGGTGCCACTCGCCTCTTGACTGATTGGTAGACATCAATAACCCCTGGAGTCAATACTCCGCCAGGTGAACTTGTGGGAGACTAAGGGATTCTAAGGAATAAGGCCCACGCCTTATTGCGCGCCCCTTAGAATCATCGCGAGCGACTGTCGCAATCTTCCCTGACGACATCGTGGGTCCTCTCGAACCAGGTAATCATTAACCTACAGTTCGAGCCACGACGGGAGTGCTAGTAGGTTGTGGCAGGGTTGTTGTCCACCCCTCTCCCTCAACCTCTCTGGTAGTCATGTGTGTGGCCCATTTACTCCATGTGTGAATCTGGTCGGCAAGCTATCGTCAGCCTGCATCATCAAAAATCATGTCAGAACATGTCCACATCATATCATCTAATCAGATGTACTAAAATCACAATAAAATAATCAAACCCCAATAGCACACTCCTTGACTCAATCCGGAGTCCAAGGGTTCCGTCGATGCCTCTGCATCCTCAAGGTCCAAAACCCTGCACACTCAGTAAAACCGAGTCAATAACACCTGTCTATGTCAATGCAGTAAAACATCATGTCATATATCATAACGCATCATAATCAAGGACAAATGTTTTAATATCATAATAGTCTGGATCACTTGCGAGCAAGTGTGCTCAAAGAATATGTTTTTTCATTGCGCTAGAGCGGGATGTTACAGGTTGTGTGATAAAGAGATTATGGAATTCAAGCACATCGAAATTTTTGTATTGTATATAAAAAATTTATGTTAATGAGAATGAGTGTGCTAATTACTTGAAATCCTTCCACCCATGATTTTTTTTTGGTTGTTTATTTTCTACATTTTGTAATTGATCTTTATGAGTTTTTAATGTCACATTTTTCTACATGGAACTCAAGTTTCTGAAGTGTTTAGGTTTGACCCACATAGATCATATATAAAGGGGTTCATTGCACATCCCATGTGGCATTGGAGTACATCCCATGAATTCCCCTAGTTGTTTCCTATGAATCCATACATCTCTTTTTTCTCAGTGTCCCATTACATTATTTATCATGTTATATTAATATGTTAGACCTTTGTGATCCATACATGTAGCAGAAGGAATATTTACAACCCCTAGTATTTTCTTTGTATATCAAACTTCAATAACTCATCTTATTAACAATTTCACAAAAAATTTCAAGTCAATTAATTATTTCTTCATCTTTTTCATTTTAGTTTTTGTCAAAATGACCTAGTAAAATATATTTTCATCACAAGAGAAAAAAATTTCCTTCAGTATATTTCAACAATAGTCCAAAACCTCAAATACTTATCTAAAAAATTATGAAACTATATTAGTGATATTCCAAAGGAAATTACACATGATCTCTCACTTGAAACTGATCCCTGGAAATGTTTTTAATGATCCAAAATGAATTCTCGATATCATGCTTTCTATTGCATGTTTTAATGACATAAATACAAATTTACCCCTTGATATAACATAAATAGTTGCATTAATCACAATCATCATTACAATGTCCTCTGTAATTCTAACGAGTGATGAAAAAGGCATGACCTAATAATAAGGATTGTATATAAAAAGGTATTACAATGAAACTATAAATTTTCTTAAAAAGATTAAGACTAGGCTCAACAAGTGATTTTCTTATAGGAACCAAATCACCATATTTACAACAATTTCAATATCTTTTAAGAGCATGCCAAATAAATATTCAAACATGGTTAAAAAAATGTGATTAATAATCTCAATGTAATTTGATTTAGTTAATTGAAAACATAATCAACATCATTTAAAAAATATATAATCACCTTATCTATAAAAGATATCAACATTTTTTTAATTTTTCTTTTCAAATGTTAATCATTTAACATCTAAAGTTATTAATATCTTAATTTTAATTAATAATATATGTTCAACATCACAACAAACAAAACTATATATTCACAATAGGATTCTTAAAAAAATACTTAATTAACTTTGTTATTATGATATGATTATATGATTACATACAACTTGAGTGGGTCTAATATTAAGAACATGTGTTTCTTTCTTGAAGATTATATGTTGAAATTTAAAAGGGAGTAGGATATATATATATATCTTAGTAGACATTAACACTCAAGTTATATAATAACATATTCATGTTTCATATTACATTAAAATTCTAATAACAGTACAATATTAAAACATTTGCAATAAATACTTTACTTAAATATTATACTATTCTATTATAAATTTTAATATTTTCAAATGTAAATAACATATTTTACATTACAAGGTATCATACTTTATTTTTATTTATTATATTGTATTCTCTAACTTTAATTAAGATAATATTTTCCAAAATTAATATGAATATTCACATTGAATATATATATATAATTTAAAATATTAATATATTTTACTTTTCTTTTAATAATAAATAATGTTTTAAATATTTTGTTGTTTTATATATTGTGAGTAGGTTTAATGGTTAAGAACATATGTTTTCTCTTAATAGATCATAAGTTCAAATCCAAAAGGGGTAAGTATGTATACTTCTATATTTTTTATAACATATGTAATATACTTTATAATGTAAAATATTTTATGATTAAGTATAAGGCTATTTTTTCCTTTCAAATCATTATTATAAATGATGTTCAATTTTAATAAGGTCACAAGTTGTTTGAAAGTTAATTAGTTGAGGCTAATTTTTCTTAAAAAAACATCCTTTCTTTAGATGGTGGTGAACAACTTGAAAGTCAATGGCAATGTCACTCAAAAGTTAAATTTCCATGAAATAGCCACAAGGAGGAACTTACCAATATTTTGGAAAAACAGTTTTAAGCAAATTCAACATAAAATTTTGGAAACACAGTTTTAGATAAATTCAACATAAAATTTTGAAAACACAGTTTTACGCAAATTCACCGTAAATATAAAAAGATAAAAAATATTTAAAATTCTAACATTTTGGTTGGCTCATGCCAAAGTGGACCAATCAATAAATAAGAGCTAAGCCCTCAAAAAGAAGGTTCCATACACATCAAAGTTAAAATTATGGGAGCCAAGTCATTTTTTTAAATATAAACCTTTAAAATATTGTTTAATCAAACATCTAACACAAAGTAGACAAATAAAAAAAAAAACCATCTATAACCATTAACTAACTTATACGTAAAAGCATTGCTCCAATCTCACAGCTTACTTTTTAAGTGATTATCTTAACTTATACGTAAAAGCCTCCAATCTCACAGCTTAGTTTTTAAGTGATTATCTTAGTATATATTGAAAACCATTATTTATGTACACGTTTTTTNTATAATTGTTATATATACTTTATGTATTACCACTTTATTTTTATAATAATTATTATAATTATTTATGGGAAGTATATCTAAATTATATATATAATAATTATTAAAAAAAGTATGCTATTATTAAGTAAATGTGAAGAGTTTATAGAATAAAATAGAAATGAGGTGTATACTCTAAGATGACATTTATATATTTACATTGTTATTAAAAAGCATTAGATTGCAAAAACAGTAAACACCAAGATAAAAATAAGAACCATCCACTTTGACACCCTGAGCAGTGGGGCTGCTGGCCAAAGGACACTGCTCCCCACTAGTTTATGGACGTGTTGTTGAGACCTAAAATAAAGTATAGCAGTAGAACCATAAAGGCCATAAGGCGAAACCAGCATCTAGGTTTGCAGAGAGTATATAATTGTAGCAGTGCCATCCAGCCATATTTAAAGATAAAATAGTTGAAGATGGTCCCACCAATGATCCAGAAAGTGTAATTGAAACAGTGGCTAGAGGCATCATCTTTGTAAATCAAAATATGGCTGGAGGCATCATCGCTGTAAATCACAATATAACTGGCATGTTGATCAAAGGAATCGACTTGGCCTTTGGAAAGGCCTTGTGCGCCAACCACACTGTAATTGGAGCAGCTGCCCCATCTAAGAAGAACCAATTGGTGATACACTCCAAGTTTGACAAAAATATTTTTGCATTGAAGAACACATGATCACGGGCCATGTCAGTAGGCTATGATCACAGGGACTTGTCCATGCGCTATTTGCAGCCACAGCCATCTGTCTGGCTTATATGTCTCACGGGACTCAACATCCACCATGCAACTCTCAGGTTGACTGTTCCAGCCACTATTGTGCCTATAACTGCATTGCATATATCTTTCACAGACCCTGACATCCACATGCAACTCTCACTTTGACTGTTCCAGCCACTATTGTGTTTATAAACTGCATTGCAGTTACAAGAGGTCAATCAACACAACAAATGTGAACAACCACTAACATGATGCAAACAACATTCTATATATATTAAGTAAATATTAAATTTCTTATGACAAACAAATTCTAATTTTCTCAAAAATTAATACCTTGTTTTTTAACTAAGAATGTTAATGAGTATCTATATTATATAGTATATCTGGGAGGTTGATAATGACAAAAAGAGATTGAGAGCTAAACCAAAACAATGCTTTTAACAATTCACCAGAATGCTCAATAATGTGTTGAACATTTATAAACTGGAATGTGTTCAAACATTTATTAACTCCACAGTGCCAAACCAAACACCAGTTATTTTATCTCATAAAGAATAAACTCTTGAAAAATTAAACTTCTAATTAATTATATGTTCAATAAAAATCTATTTATATGTTGAATAAAATATTAGTTTAATAGAACAATTAATTCTAATGGCTTAGAACAAAGAGAAAAATAACATTTAATTTGATTGAATATTAATTATTTTCATTTTATAATTTTCAGCATTACTTTATACTAATTTTTTTCGGAGATCCTGTGTCTACTACTGTATACTATTACTGTGTTGTTATCTACCTTCAATCATATATATGAAGACAAGATGGAGATCCTCTCTCTACTACTGTATAGTATTACTGTGTTGTTATTTACTTTCAATCATATACACACATCAACTTGTGTTTCAATATGAAATTACCATCTCAACCTTTTTCGATGGAGTGTTAAAATGATATTGTAATAGCAGAGCACCAAAAACAAAACTTGGTGATCATGTACTTAGCTGGCTAACTGACCAGCCATAAGCATGAGTATATAGAGAATATTTAGTATTATGGCATACCATACCTGTAAAAGGAACATAGAGAGGTGGGATTTTCATGTAATGGCTGAGCTTGAAGTGTGGGAAGATAGAAACTTCCTGGCTCATACTCATGTAACCATAGACCTTGAAGAAAACATTGGCAATAGGCTTTCCAGGAAGGATATATCCCATTAGTTATTCTGGTGTCTGTGTCAAAACACATTAATAAAGTATAACAAAAAAATAAATAAATAATAGAATTCCTACTCCAAAACAATCAACAAAATCTCATCTCTACCAAACTGAAAATCAATGAACTTACCTGATTAGCAGTAGCAGTGATGATACTTATGAGAAGAGTGAAAAATGAAGCGAGAGCTCAAGCAAAGAGTAAGCAGCCCCACCATGGTAGCTGCACCTCTTCCTTCTAAAACCCACAAAGTGCAAAGGCAACCACCAGAGTCCCACACAAGAGAGAGTAGAACCACCATTGTGGATATCTAGGTACTTGCACATCAATTTACTATGAATATCAGGCGGATTGTTTTTGTATGCTGCTACCTTACGCTCCCATATTTTTCTGCACCATAAACCCACAAAGTGCAAAGGCAACCACCAGAGTCCCACACAAGAGAGAGTAGAACCACCATTGTGGACATCTAGGTACTTGCACATCAATTTAGTATGAATATCAGGCGGATTGTTTTTGGATGCTGCTACCTTACGCTCCTATATTTTTCTGCACCACAGCAAAGCATGTCAGAGCATTTAAACTAACATCTCGAATTGATGACCTTGCAACAATGCAGTAATGGAATCAAATCAATACAAGAAGCAGAACTTACTTTCCATAGACCAGAAAGACATTGTAATGGTAGAAGCAATGGATGCAATCCAAATCCCATAAGCCAGAGAAGAAAACAAACTTAGATGTATTTGAGCATTCTGATTGTAAGAGGCAAGATCCTGCTCAAATTTATTGTTCACAATCTGGGAAATATTATAGTTTTGATCTTGGGCAGTGAACAAATCCGAGGTGAAAATAGAAAAAGTCTGTCCATTGTACATGTTAGTGCCCCAACAAGCAAGAAGGACTGGAAAGTATAGCACGAGGAGATAGCCAACCAAGACATTCATAATGGCAAAGAATGGAGAAATAAGAGGACGGAACAACAAGGCTGCTATGGTCCTCCAATAGAAAACAAATGCACCTAGTCCGAGGCCATTCAAGCCAGAGCCAATCTGCTGTGCTGTGACAGAGCGAGGCCAAATCCAACACACCCACGATATGCTGGACAGGGTTGAGAATAGATGACGAGGCAATACATAATAGCAAAAGCTGCAGATCATGGCAATGAAGAAGAACGTATTACGAGGGAATACTTTGAATGTCAAACACAAACACAGATCCTTCTCCATATTCTAAATCCATGTCAAACACAAAAACAGATCCTCTTATTTCTTGTTCAGTCCTCTTATTTCTCCATTCTTTGCAATTATCGATGTCTTGGTTGGTTATCTGCTCGTGCTGTACTTTGCAGTCCCTCTTGCTTACTGGGGCACTAACATGTACAATGCAAAGACTTTTCCTATTTTCCGCTCAGATTTGTTCACTGCCCAAGGACAAAACTATAATATTTCACAGATTGTGAACAATAAATTTGAGCTGGATCTTGCTACTTAAATCAGAATGGCCCGGTACATCTGAGTTTGTTTTCTCAATTTTTTACTGTTCCCAGAAGTATCATCGCTGGTACTACTCATCAGGTAAGTCCGTTGATTTTCAGTATTGATTGTTTTGGAGTAGGAATCCTATTATTTTATTTTCTTCTGGTTATACTTTGTTTTCTTAATTTGTTTGGGCACAGACACCAGGTTTGAACGTGTCACCCAATGTAAATAATTATGTATTAAAATAGCAGTATTGTAAAAGTTTTATTGTATTGGATATTTTCTGGTAATTTTTTAGTTTGATTTTGTTTAAAATTCGATCATGAATAATTGGATCTAAATTTAAGTGGCTAAATTTATATAATTTTAATAATACTAAATGCAATTATGGCCACGTGGGTCATTCATTTATATATATAGACGATATCTAATTTACACAGTTAATAATAAGTTTTTCTAGATTATAAGATAGAATTGATCGGGTCTATATCGAAGCAATCGGGCAGTTGTAAATCCATTGAACTCAATCTCACTCGTCAGTTGTTAACATGGCTCGAAATGCTCGTAAGTAACCAAGCATGTCTAAACCTCTTTAGGTGGGAAATGAAATATATCTCTCGGGTATGATTGAACAGGTCCTTCTATCTTATCAGTTGGGAACCGGGGGTACATCTCTTTTATTGTCCTCTCGGCCATGGGTTCTTCTCTTCTTGGGTATGTGCGGGTGACTCAGGTATGCGTTTATGGAGACCTTATCCTCTTGGCCATTGGTGATTCGGCCATTGGTGATGTGGTCCTTCTCCTGTTGGCAATGGTGGATGGGAAACTTATATATACAGATATATATTTATACATTTAGAAATGGTGTAATAATCACCGGAAATTCTTTTTAAATTACACTAAAAAGGCCTTTTTTTGCTCATAACAGCCCTCGGTCCATTAAATCTAGATTCCGGTCAAAAAAACTAAAAAGTAAAATGTTTAACCAACACTATTAAAATATTAATATTCCTATTCTTGATTAGCATGCCCTGAATTACAGTCCAATAAAAATGTAACGGATCCATAAAATTAAACTTTCTGAGAGTCATATGAAGGTCTATAAACTGATGGTGACGCGTTTGATATTTACTTTTATTATTTATTTATTTATTATTGAATAACCATTGATAAAACAAAATTGTTTGAAAAGAAACCCAAGAAAAAAATGATAGACTTTATTAAATCTGGTAAAAACTATATTATATTGGATTTCGTTTAGCCACCGGAAAATGTCAAAAATAAAATCCGTCCAACATGGAGCATACCCTCCCCACTCCCTATCTACGCTACCATTGCATCAGCGTGCAGACCTCCCCCACTTAATGCAAAATTAGAGTTTCGAGGGTGACAAGGAATCTTTGCTATTAATCTCTTAAAAAATATATGATGTATCGGTAATCATCTTCTTGAAAGTAATGTATTCTATGTAAAGTAGAATTTGAAGTTGACATGGACTCTTTTTATTTAAGTTGAGATTTATTGGAAATATGTGTCATTGTTAATTGAAATTAATATGTTCTATGTAAAGTAGAATTTGAACTTACATAAACTCTGTTTTTTTAAGTTAAAGATGATGCACTCATAATGGAAGTGTAATTGTTAATGGAAAGTAATGTTTTCTTTATGCAAAATAGATTTTGAAGTTGACATGGACTCTGTTTTTTTTTAAGTTGAGATGATGTACTGGCATGATGTGTAATTATTAATTGAAATGATGCAAAGTAAGAATTTGAAGTTGACATAGACTTGAGATGATGATGTAATTTATGTGTAATTGTTAAGTAATGTTATATAAGTTAAGTAATGTATTTTATGTAAATTTTAATTTAAAGTTTATATGAGTTTTTTTTGGTGGAGATGAGGTACTGTTATGTATGATTTGTAATTGTTAAGTAATTTTATTTTGTTATGTATGATTTGTAATTGTTAAGTAATTTTATTTTAAATTTCATATGTAGTGAGAAATGTT
Organism: Picea sitchensis; assembly: GCA_010110895.2. Lineage (NCBI taxonomy): Eukaryota > Viridiplantae > Streptophyta > Pinopsida > Pinales > Pinaceae > Picea > Picea sitchensis. The sequence continues at coordinate 129,502 of SNQJ01S0022106.1, read as the reverse complement.
TTCCTAATACACATTAGGAAATTTATATTAAGTAAAAAAAGGTGAAGTCAAGCCATACAATAAAGAAATATGAAAAGGGCTGTCCACTAAGGTGTTTTCATTCATAGAGTCCATTAGATTTCCTTTTGGTGAACTAGTTACAAGAACATAGCAAAATTGAATACAAAGTCCAAAAATGTAATGTACTAAAAGTGATAACATAAGAGAAGCTAGTACAGAGTTTATAAACTAAACTATATATTACTTATCTACTATGAGTTCGTAGAGGGAGAATTGCTTCTATTGCTTTGTTGGCTCCATCATTGTTCTCCATGGAACCAAGTGACTAGAGAAAGTTCATGTAATGTGTTCCAATCTAAGAAGTGGGAGCCAATTGTAGTTGATCCTAATGTGGAATTATTGAGGAAGAGACTGAAGGCAATTCTTCCTAATGTCCTATTGTAGCTATGCCCTAATGTCGACTTAACTCCCAAACCACAGATTCCAATGCATCCAACTGTTTATTTTGTTGCAACAACATTCCCATTATGATTTCAACCTTGATATGAAGTTGTGTTCCTGCTTGTTCGAAGTGCCAATATGAGACCAAAAATAGGATGTTAATTCACCGAGGGCATTCTTGTTAAGATAAAGGTGAGTTTCATTCAAATCTCATGATAATCCATCTTCTTAGAGCCAAGAGTTGAAGAGCTGAGACAACTAGAGTGAAGGGGAAGTATTATACACCGAGGATGCAAGGCTAAAGGTCATGTGCCAACCTCCATGCTCACGCTCACAAAGGTTGTCACCCAAACAATGCCTGACAATTGATTATGAAGTTTAGGTATCTAAAGAAGAGTGACGGACTAATAAAAAATTAACCTCTGGTAAGAAATTTACTCAAATCCTAGTTGAAGGGGATATTGTTGATGACGACAAAGGAGGAGGTCTTGAGAAAAAAATTCCACAATTCATCTAATCCATGTCTCAAAGCTCCCAAGAAAGACAGAAGGTGGCGATACCAACAACTGAGAATGATTTAGACATTATCCCATCATGATGCTTGATGATCGGATCATAGCATTCATTAGGAGGAGTGGGAATTAAGTGGAGAGTGATACATGGGTGGGATAGTCGTATCTTCCTTGTCCTTGCTATGTGGGAGATGTATGTCATCTACCAAGATGATTTGTGATTGAGTGATGTGAGATGCAAACTAGGGGATTGTTTGATCATTACTTCAATCGTTAATGAATAATGCCCCTCCTTTTTTCCTTCTGGCCTTGTTTTCTTTTGAGTAAGACACCATATTGTACTCCAAGGATGTGAAACCATTCCACTACTTAAAAATTTACACAGTTATGTTGTATCCTTTCCAGGATGGAGGCATGGTGTATATCAAAGGGAATAGTGTTTGAGATCATATGTTTTATGATTAGACTAGAATCTCCTAGCATTGTTAACTTTCTGATCTGCAGATAGGTGGCCAATTTAAGTCCTTATACAAGAGCATAAATTTCCACCCCATTATTAAACATAATTCCAAAACTCCATTCATAAGTATGAATTGTTGTCCCCCTAAAATTATAGATATCCCCTCCCACACATGCCTTCCCAAATATAGTGAGAAAATTATTAAGTTAATATAAATTGGTAATAATTATAACAATAATGTGAATGTAGTATTTAATATATTCTATCTAAAATAATAAACAAAATCATATTAATATACATATATTTAACATATTCTATTAAGAAACATTATTAATACAACCATATATAATTGTTGTACACCACAAATATGTTTAAAATGTATTAATATCAATAAAAAAGATCAATTTAAGATTGATTAATATTATATATCAAACAACTTATTTATAAATTTGTGTTGTGTTTATCTTTTATTTATCAATATTATTTTAACATAGTATTAATATGTATTTATAATAATAAAAAAACAATATTGATGTATCATAAACTATTTAGTATTTATAATTCATTAGATTATATTATGTTATGAATAAATATTTTTATGGATAGTATTTGAATACCCTAATATAATATAATATATTATTATATATATATAAACTTGATTGTCAGATCTCTGGTAAAAAGGAAACTTGACTTTTGATGTAAGTCCATATCAAAATTATAATGTCCGAGATAGTCATAACTAAGTTGTTATATTCAACAAATTATGTAAAGGAGACTTGAAAACTAGAAAACCAAAGAGACTATACTCAAAAGGGAACATAAATATTGAGATTTCTATATTTTCTAAGACTAGGGTGGCCTAAAAGGCCCCATAACACCTAGGGTCCTTTTATTCTTCACATCATCCTTGTCCTCTTCCTCATCAATGGTAATTGGGTTTCCATTGGTACCTTGAGAACCTGAGGTACCTGTCACATCCACCAATTCATCATTGTTATCTATATCCCAATCCTTCACTTTAAAGTTGATCCCGAAGGACACTCTACAAAACACTGTAAACTTTGCTTCACATCTTCTCATTATGTCCATAGTCTCTACTTGTCTATCCTCCTTTTGATCCATTGACAGGGTGACAAGAGTTTTTGAAAATCAGTAAGACTCCATATCTCTAAAGACTTTGGTATCTCGAGATCGAGTGAACCTCGTGTCTTCAACCCAATCCTAAAATTATTACTAAATTATTTTCTTTGGGGTCACCTTTCTTCTTAGTATTTCCTTACCTACCATCGTGTTCACTCATTGTTTTGTTGTTGGTGGGATGTGTTTGTCATAGATTAATACAGAATTATTGGTAGATCATGTTTCCCTTGTGCCCTGGGTCCTTTGCAAGGCCTTCCTTTGCACCAGAGGTTTCTGAGACCCCATACACTTGGAGACTTTGTTACTAGATTCTGGTAGGTCATAGGCCATTTCTTCTTCCATTGGAGTGACCCCATCAAGGAAAATGAGACTATCTCAACCTCTTACAGATACGTCTCCCATAACCTAATTCTCCCAATCCCCATCTTGAAAACAGGAATGGATCACCTCCTAGAGGGACAAACAAATCCTTGGGATTACTACACAACTAAGAAGTAATAAGGGGCGGTTCCACTTACACCAAAAGAATCCTCTAGTTGGCCTTAAAATAACTAGACCAACTAATGCAACCACCTTAAAACCCCCTTCAAACCTCCTGAAATACAGGATTAACAAAAAAATCCTAGCACTAAGGGTTAATCACTCCTTGTCACACGAGACTAAGACAATTCCTAGGACTAACAACAAACAACAGAAAAAAAAACTAGGATTGAAAATAGATTTGAAGGTAATAGGGATATCTCAAAACTAGTAGCACTGAGGGAGATAGGTTGCTTCCCAGAGAAGCTCAAGGGAAAATCCACTTTTATCTAGACCCTTCAAAACTCTACGAAGACCAAACCAAGCCCTATGATGACTTCTTGGTATGCACAGACGCATCCAAGGAAGGCTTAGGTAGAGTCTTGATGTAAGACGGTTGAGTGATCGCTTACATCTAAAGGAAGTTAATAAAGCATGAGGAGAACTATGCGACAAATGATTTGGACTTGTTGGCCATTGTGTATGCCTTGAGAGTATGGAGGAACTACCTCATTAGACATAAATTCTAACTGAAAACATACCACTATGGTTTGCAGCACATTTTTACGTAAAGTGAATTCAACACGCAACAAAGGTGTTGGTCAAAACTGCTTAGCAAGTACGATTTTGAGATTACCTACATAAAAGGAACAGTTAACAGAGTGGTAGATGCGTGGAGTCAGAGACCACACATATTTTCAGTGATACCTTTTCAGACAAATCTTCAAGAAAATATTCTAACTATACAGCATGACAACAACTGGTATAAGGAGGTTATGGAAAATATCGAACGAGACACCATGTTGGTACCTAGGTTTGAAGGATATACTTTGGACAATGAAGGATTAATGAGGTATAATAACTAGATTTACATACCACCTAATGACGAGTTGATAAGTTTGATCTTAAAAGAAGCTCATAGAGAAGTATACATGGTTCATCCAAGAGTCATGAAGATGAGGGCAGACCTTAAGTCCTTATTCTTATGGAAATGAATGAAGGCAGACATAGTGAACTACATGGCGTGATGTCTAGAATGTTAAAAAGTGAAGGCTGAACATAGACATCCGACAGGATTACTACAGCCCCATGTTATTCTAGAATAGAAATGGGAGGTCATTTCGATGGAATTTATTGGGATTTTTGCTGACGAGAAGGAGGCATGACATGATTTTTGTTGTATTTGACACTCTGAAGAAGAGTGCACATTTTATTCTTGTGCATACGACGTATCAGCCACCAGACATAGATAGAGTTTTTATCATCAAGATCGTGAGATTGCATGGCATTCCTAAGAGGATCATATCCAATCAAGGACCGATGTTTACAGGACGATTTTGGACTAGTTTCCAAGAGGCCTTGGGAACCCAACTTAACTTTAGTACAACTTATCACCTTGAGACGGACGAGCATACAGAAAGAATGAACCAAATCTTGGAATATATGTTGTGTATGTACGTGATGGACCAAAACAATTATTGGGAAGTTGTTAATACTAAGAGGGGGGTGAATCAGTATCAAGTACAATTTAAAAAAAAAATCAACTTATACTTCAAGCAGATTATATATTCAATTATATCCAATGAGAAATTAACAATAGTATAAGAGCTACACCAATACACCACAATACACCATGCACAATATATGAGAAATAATCAATAGTTATTGTTCAAAGGAAGTAATGAATTCCAAGGGAAGCTACAACTTCCAAATATAAAGGGTGGGATAAACCTCCAAAAGGAAGATACAATCCTCCAATATCAAGAGAGGGTTGACCTCTCCATCCTTTCCCCTTCTTTCCACCCAAGAATATATGAGAGATAATAAAACTTTACATTAAATTATCACCATCAACCAACTGTCACATAGAACCTGATAATGCTTTCTGAGACTTCTTCAACTTCTGCAATTATTCACTTCTTGGAATACTCTGATCCTGTAGATAATATTACTCAATGTATTCTTTGAAACTCCTCCAAGTTTCACTCCTTGAATCCTCCCAGAAAAGGAGTTATAGAGAAAATGGTAGACCTTATTCAATTATGGTTTATTCAGGAGAGAAAACTTGTACGGAATGTCTTGCACTCAATATTTAACATAAGATTCTAAAATTTGTACACAAGAAACTACAACCCGTAATATTTCCAATTCAATTAGTCTCACTTCATTTGGATTCTCTATGAATAAGTTATGATTGTTTTACACAGAACACCTGTTTATGACTAGCTTCAGGACTAGTCAAAAACCGTATCTTCCATAGAGTGTATCTCCAAAATTATAGTGAATAAAGAGATGAAATTGTTACCACAGGTACCTAGATATGTCTTCTCAATAGTTTTTGAATTTCACCATCTGAATCATTCTAGAAACAAATTTATAGAGAAAATGGTGAGATGACCTGTAAATAACATACCTTATAACACATCACCAAAAGACTTGATCGTCCCTTGAAATTCAACCTTCTTTACTTCATATTTCCTTTGAAATTCGACTTTTATCTCCTTGTTCATTGACAAACTTATGTGTGTTTAAAATGAATGTATAATGATATGTATTTATACCCTTTATGTCACTTCCTTTTAACATTAGGGCCGACATGTAGTTTCTGCTTCAATTCACATTGTCATATTTAAAAATTCATCTCTCCTCAATCGTGAGGATCCACGTGATGTGCCACACTCCACCAAAAGTAGCATGAATTATACTATCCATCCATATTTTTTGTATCTGCATATGAAATTTCCTTCATGTCTATCTACTTCCATCAATTGTGGGGTCCAAAATCCAATGGCTAGGGTTGACATCAATGACTACAACCAATGACTAGGGTTGACATCAATGACAACAACCAATCTTCCAACAATCTCCCCCTTTGTCATTCATGTCAACACTCATGTTCCCCCTATCCTCATGCTCCTGGTTTCTCTCCCCCTTTGAAATCAATGGAAAAGGGTGGGCCTGCTCTCCTTGAGTTTAATGGAAAAAGGTAACTCTCTTCTTTGGGGTTTCTCCCCCTGAACATATAACACTTAATAACAATTCATTTTTATGGTCTCTTTCTTCCTTGGATATTTTTCGTGAATCTAGGACATATATGTTACTTGGTATTCTTGTTGCAGTTGCAACCAATCTTCCTGGACCTTCTTCTTTGATTTTACATCTTTGTGAGTCAAACGTGAGAGTATATCTTTGATCACACAGTTTAATAACACTGAGTGGATTATGCTTCAAGTCTTCAACCAATAGGACATTCTTTGCTTTTACATTTTTTCTTCCAAGCTCTACTACACCTTTTCCAAGTATTTTGGTAGATGAGTCATATCCAAATGCAATATTGCCACCCTTTCTCTTCAAGATGATGAATTTGTCTTGATCCTCAGTCATGTGTGAAGAACATCCATTGTCTATGTACCATTCATATTCTTCTTTACATTCTTCAACAGTCAATTCTATTCGACAATCTTCATTGTTTGGAATCTCTTTCCTTGTCCATAATGTGGTTGGCATAGGGACATTTGGCATAGGAGCATCTTCGTTCATATATCTTCAATATCGTGCTTTGTGACCAAGATAATTACATTTGTAGCATACAATATTTTTGTCCATCAATGGAGAAAATGAATTATAACTTCTATTGACAAATCCATGATTGTTTCCATATATTCTATTTACACCATTCATGTTTCTTGCATAGTTGTTTCTTTCATGATTCTGCAATTAATTGCCTTATGTCCAAATTTTTTGCAAGTATAACAATGACCAAGAAATAAATTTTGATAACTGGGAGTAAGTTCCTTCTTTGTGATGCAGTCCATATAGGTTCATGATCTACTCTTTTGTAGTTTCCTTCATACCGATTGAATCTTATTTGATTCCTGAAGATAGAAGCTCTTATTGGATATTCATCTCTTTTGTAATCATTCCTTCTTTCTAGTATCCTAGTCCACTTCTCATCAACTGTCTGTGTAGAGATTTCTTCAACCTTCTTGTTGGT
>SNQJ01S0022106.1:104328-116024 GCA_010110895.2 Picea sitchensis | reverse complement strand
TAAGGGTACATCTCGTAACCTTTCCTCCAACCTTCTATTTGGCTCCAGAAGCCATCTCTACGAAGATAAACTCATCCTGTTCAAATTCCTTTACCTTAATTCATTTTATCACTGCACTAGAAATGAAACTATTGGTAGCATTGGGATCTATCAAAATACTAAGGGTTTTGTCAACAACGGTACCTGACGTCTCGAGCATAGTCAACTGGTGCTCTGCCTGGTGGTTATTAACCACTACATGAATCTGATGGGCCTTGCCCAAATCTCCCATGGTAGTGGGTCTATATGATCCATATGCTCTAGTCCTCTCCACTGGGTAGTTGCACTGGTAGTGTGGCTCCCCACACGTCCAACACCCCTTCCTCAGTCCAGTACTCTTGGTACCTGAAGTAGAAGATGGCGGCCCACCGGTCTGGAATCTTGGTTTGTTATGCTGAACAGGCCTAAAATGTTGCTGCTGTGGTCGACGTTACTACTGATGTTGTGGTCCCCGATAAGGTGTCCGCTGTTGAGGCGTCAGTCGTCGAGGTGTAGTGAAAGTGGATCCCCTCTGGAAGCCACGATATCCTAGTGTATGTCTGGATGGTGTTTGATGTTGTTGCGCACCAGTTGACACCTGCCTTACTAGTCTCATTGGAGTCCTGCTCTGACCCCCACTGATAAGCTCCTCCTTTTCTATGAGGGCCTTCTAGATGACATCATGCAAGGTTTGAGGCATCAAAATCCTAACCTTTGCACGTATGCTACAATTAAGGTCGACCATGAACCTGTTGACCTTAAGTTTCTCAGTGTTAAGATGCAGAGCATACTGGAGCAGCTCCATAAAATGGGACTCATACATAGGCACCGTATGACCACCCTGTCGTAAGGCATTGAATTCATTGATATGATGCTCAATAAATTCCTCTGATAGGTACCTCTCTTAGAACCATTCCTCGAACAGTTCCCATGATACGTCTTTGACAGCCATGTTCAGTTGTGGCAGGAGTGTCTCCCACCATAGAAGAGCGCTCCCCTTCAGTTGAAAGACCATCATGTGGACCTTCATGTTGGAGGTATAGTCGAGAATTGCAAATCACATCGCCATATTCTCCAACCAGAAGGTCTGCATGATGGTCTTTCAACTAAAGGGGAGCGCTCTTCTATGGTGGAAGACGCTCCTCAAGGAATAAGTTTTTTCAGTGTGTGCCAAAGCAGGATGTTATAGTACACAAGAAACTACATCTCGTACTCTTTCCAATGCAATTGTTCTCACTTCATTTGGATTCGCTATGAATACGTTATGACTATTTTACCCGGAACACATGTTTATGAATAACTTCAGGACGAGTAAAAAACCCTATCTTCCATAGAGTGTATCTCCAAAATTATAGCGAATAAAGAGTTGAAATGTTTACCATAGGTACCTAGATATGTCTTCTCAGTAGCCTCCTAATTTCGCCAGATGAATCGTTTTAGAAACAAAGTTATAGAGAAAATGGTGAGATGATACCTTAGAACACATCACCAAAAGACTTCATCCTCCCTTGAAATTCAACCTTTTTTACTTCATATTTCCTCTAAAATTTGACTTATATCTACTTTTCCATTGATAAACTTATGTGTGTTTAAAATTAATGTACAATGATATGTATTTATACCCTTTATGTCACTTCCTTTTAACATTAGGGCCAACATGAAGTTTCTTCTTCAATTCACATTGTCATCTTCAAAAATTCATTTAACCTCAATCGTGAGGATCCACGTGACGTGCCACATACCATCAGAAGTGCCATGAATTATACTATCCATCCATATTTGTTGTATATACATATGTAATTTCCTTCATGTCTATCTAATTCAATCAACTATGGGGTCCAAAATCCAATGGCTATGGTTGACATCAATGACTACAACCAATGACTAGGGTTGACATCAATGACGAAAACCAATATTCTAACAATCTCCCCCTTTGTCATTGATGGAAATACTCATGCTACCTCTATCCTCATGCTCCTAGTTTCTTTCTCCCTTTGAAATCAATAGCAAAAGTTGGGGCTTCTCCCCCTAAGTTTGATGGAAAAAGGTAACTCTCTTCTTTGGGGCTTCTCCCCCTGAACATATAACACTTAATAACACTTCATTTTTATGGTCTATTTCTTCCTTGGAGATTTTTCATGGATCTAGGATGTATATGTTACTTGGTATTCCTTTTGCAGTTGCAACCAATCTTCCTAAACCTTCTTTGATTTTGCATCTTTGTGAGTCAAAAGTGGGATTATATCCTTGATCACACATTTTACTAACACTGGGTAGATTATGCTTCAAGTCTTCAACCAATAGGACATTCTTTGTTTTTACATTTTTGCTTCCAAGCTCTACTACACCTTTTCCAATTATTTTGGTAGACGAGTCATCTCCAAATGCAACATTGCCACCCTTTCTCTTCAAGATGATATATTTGTCTTGATCCCCGGTCATGTGTGAAGAACATCCACTATATATGTACCATTCATATTCTTCTTTACATTCTTCAATCGTCAATGCTATTCAACAATCTTCATTGTTTGGAATCTCTTTCCTTCTCCATACTATGGTTGGCATAGGCACATTTGGCATAGGAGCATATTCATTCATATATCTGCAATCGCGTGCTTTGTGACCAAAATAATTACATTTGTGGCATATAATATTTTTGTCCATCAATGGGGAAAATGAATTATAACTTCTGTTGACAAATCCACGATTGTTTCCATATCTCCTATTTACACCATTTATGTTTCTTGCATAGTTGTTCCTTTCATTGATTCTACAATTAATTGTCTTATGTCCAAAATTTTTGCAAGTATAATAATGACCAAGAAAGAAATTTCGATACCTGGGAGTAAGTGACCTTTTTTGTGATGTAGTCCATATGGGTTCATGATATAATCTTCTGTATTTTCCTTCATACTAATTAAAGCTTCTTTGATTCCTGAAGGTAGAAGGTCTTCTTGGAGATTCATCTCTTTTGTAATCATTCCTTCTTTCTGGTATCCTGGTCCACTTCTCATCAACTTTGTATATAGATATTTCTTCAACCTTCTTGTTGGTATTTTCATATTCTTTGTATGAAGTTTCACCCATGCATAAAAGATGTGTTAAGTATTTTGACACTTGAGAGTTTCTTAACCTCTTCCTTAATGAGACAACTCTGTGTTCCAGTTTCTCACAATCTTCTTCTTTCTTCATCATTTTGGCATTCCTTAATTATCCTATTATTCTTGCTTCTTCGAGTAGAGTTTTCAAGAAAATGGTTTATTCTCTTGGTTTCTCAAAGTCTTCTAATTTTTTATTCAATCTTTCAATTGTCTTTTCACAACTACCCAATTCACTTGCTAGTTTTCTATGCGTGCTTTTGAGCTTGTTATTTTCAATCTCAACGTGCTTCAATTTTTCAAGATTATCATCTTGTTGTTGAATCATTTTTGCTTCATAATTTTCTTCTTCTTCATTGGAATTTTATTCTTCAATATCATCTCTTTCAATCCTTGGATAAGGGCATTCAAATTCAACATGTCCTACTCCTTCACAATTAAAGAAAAAGAAATCACCTCTATTTGTTTCTTTGAAATATGAGATGTTGTAATTTGCTTCAACTTCTTCTTCTTCTGCTGCTTCTTCCCTTGCATAAAGGTCTTGTAGCTTGTCCCAAATCTATTTTGTTGATGCACATTATCCCACCTTGGATTTCAATGAATCTATCAATCCATACAGGATGGTATCTATTGCCAATTTGTTGTTCCTTCTTGCTTGCTTCTGAGTTGGAGTCTTTGGTTTCTTCAAAGCATTGTATCTTGAAGAAACTAAGAACCAAACATCTACCCCAATATATTTCATGTAAATTTCCATTCTATTACTCCAGTATTCAAATGTTCTTCCATAAAATGGTGGAATCCCATTTGGAATGTTGTCTTCCATTTCTACTTAGGATATTCCTTCTAGTGGTTAGAATGTACTGAAGGTAACCTGCTCTAATACCAATTGTTGATACTGAGAGGGGGTTGAATCAGTATCAAATACAATTTTAAAAACTTTTTCAACTTATACTTCAACCAGATTATATATTCAATTATATCCAATGAACAATTAACAATAATAGAAGAGTTACACCAATACACCATGCACAATATATGAGAAATAATCAATAGTTATTGTTCAAGGGAAGTAATGACTTCCAAGGGAAGCTACAACTTCCAAATATAAAGGGAGGGATAAACCTCCAAAAGGAATATACAATCCTCCAATATCAAGAGAGGTTTGACCTCTCCATCCTTGTCCCTTCCTTCCACCAAATAATATATGAGAGATAATAAAACTTTACATTAAATTATCACCATCAACCAACCATCACATAGAACCTAATGATGCTTCCTTAGACTTCTTCAAATTTTGCAATTCTTCACTTCTTGCAATACTCTGATGCTATAGATAATATTACTCAATGTATTCTCTGAAACTCCTCCAAGTTTCACTCCTTGAATCCTCCCAAAAAAGGAGTTATAGAGAAAATGGTAGACCTTATTTGATTCTGGTTTATTCAGGAGAGTGAACTTGTACATAATGCCTCACGCTCATATTTAACATAAGATTCTAAAATTCATACACACGAAACTTTAGCCTGTACTATTTCCAATGCAATTGGTATCACTTCATTTGGATTCTCTATGAAGACGTTATGACTATTTTACCCGGAACACCTATTAATGACTAGCTTTGGGACTAGTTAAAAACCATATCTTCCACAAAGTGTATATCCACAATTATAGTGAATAAAGATCTGAAATTTTTACCTCAAGTACCTAGATATGTCTTCTCAATAGCCTCCAAATTTCACTATCTGAATCATTCTAGACAGAAAGTTATAGCAAAAATGGTGAGATGGCCTGTAAATAACATACCTTAGAACACAACCCCAAAAGACTTCATCCTCCCTTGAAATTCGACCTTTTTTACTTCATATTTCCTCTGAAATTCAACTTATATCTCCTTGTTGATTGACAAACTTATGTGTGTTTAAAATGAATGTATAATGATATGTATTTATACCCTTTATGTCACTTCCTTTTAACATTAGGGCTGACACGTAGTTTCTTCTTCAATTCACATTGTCATCTTCAAAAATTCATTTCTCCTCAATCGTAAGGATTCATGTGACGTGCCACATACCATCGAAAGCGGCATGACTTATACTATCCATCCATAATTGTTGTATCTGCATGTGTAATTTCCTTCATGTTTATCTGCTTTAATCAACTGTGGGGTCCAAAATCAAATGACTAGGGTTGACATCAATGACTAGGGTTGACATCAATGACAACAACCAATCTTCCAACACTTGCCTCTGGTGGAGTTTGCATACAAAAATAGCTATCAAAGCAACATTAAGATGGTGCCATTCTAGTTTCTTTACAGGCGACTGTTTCGTATGCCTTTGAGCTGGGATCAACTTGAGGATAGGGTCCTAGTAGTACAAGAAGCAATCCAAGAAATGGAAGAAGAAATGAAAATGATAAGACAAAGGATTAAAGAAGTGCAAGATAGACAGAAAAGTTATGTCGATGCGCATCGCATTGACCATAGTTCTGAAGTTGGTGATCAAGTCTTCTTGCAGGTGAAACCGCACAAGAGTTCAATCAAGTTTGGAAAGGGTGCTAAACTCTCTCCTAGATTTGTGGGGCCTTTCAAAGTTGTGGAAAGGAAAGGGCCCATGGCCTATCGACTAGCCTTGTCTGATTCTTTGAGGCGTATGCACGATGTTTTTCACGTATCTGTTTTGAGACATTATGTTAGTAATCCTACACATGTGATTGACATGAGTTATTTGTAGGTGTCAGGCGAGGGTGCACTCATGGCAGAGCCAATACGCATTTTGGACCATCGCATTCGACAACTACATTGTCGAACAGTGAATCAAGTCAAGGTCCACTGGGACAATTATAGTCCACACTTAGCTACCGGGGAGGATGCATATGATATGCGCCAACAATTTCCATATTTATTTGATAGTTAGAATTTCATATCTTGTCAGATGCTTTATTTACTGCATTTAAATACTGTAAAACTTTGGGACGAAGTTTAAAACAAGAGGAGGTGTATGTAACATGCCTCTCTTGAAAGAACACATTATTAACTTGTTCTTTGAGGACACTTGTGTGCAAGTGATTCAGTTTTAGTATATGGTTGTTTGTTCGCTTATGGATTCTTATGATGATGTTGATGAATTATGATGTTATATTACTAGATTTCTATGTATTGACAGATGTTATTGACAAGTTTCCCCTGAGTGTGCAGGACACTTGACATATTGAGGATGTCGATGGAATCAATGGACCTCCTTGGAATCTGGATCGAGTCAGGGAGTGTACTATATTGGTTTGGGTATTTTTATTTATGCATATGTGACATATGATAAGGTATATTATGATGTTGTTTATGGATCATTGACAGTGTTTTGTTGATGGATGCAGGCTGATGATTTCTTACTAATCAAACTCACATAAGGAGTAAAGGTGTCATGCATAACAACCCGATATTGAGGGAGAGGTGTAACAACATCCCTACCACAACCTACTATCACTCTCGTCGTGGATTGAATTGTAGGTTAACGATTACCTAGTTCGATAGATCCACGATGTTGTGAGGAAAGACTAAGACAATCGCTCATGAAGATTCTAAGAGGTGCACAATAAGGTAGGGTCAGTATTCCTTCGAGGCCCTTAGTATCTCACAAGGTCGTCTAAATGGAGTATTGACTCCAAGGGTTGGACAACTACCAAAACCAATCAAAGGCGAGTGGCACCTTTGGAGCACGTAGTGCATATTGAAGGGCACGTCACGTAATTAAAAATTGATTCAAAGGGAGAGTGGAACCCTTGGAGCATAGAGTGCGTCTTGAAGGGAACGTCGTGAAAATAAAACTTGAGTCAATGAACCTAGGTTCCTAGAAAAGAATAATTTTTTTTGACATTGTGAACTTAAAATAATTATTAAATGGGTAATTTTTATTAATTATAAAATTTTCTTAAAAATTCTAAGCCTAGTTTAAAAATTTGAGCCTAAGTCTAAAGTGGGTAAGAAAACTAAAAATAAATTTTAAATTAAATAAATGGGGGATGAAGAAAAATCAAGTTAGGAATTAAAAAAGTAAAAATGATATCTAAATATTTAATTATATAAATGTGTGCAAGAGAAGACCAAATTGGAAATTAAGATAAGAAAGGAAATAAATGTAAAAAGAATGTGTAAGCATAGAAAGGAATCTAGAGTCTAGTTAACAATAATCTAACTAGAGAATAATCATATTTTAACTCAACACATATTTAGAAAGGTGTCAGTCATAAATTAGGAATAAAGGAGTAAAAGACAACTAGGAGTGATTGAAGGAGTGTTTTTAGGAGATGTGAGGGAAATTGACTTATAATTAAATTAAATTGTGAAATTTTACTGTGCAACTATGGGAGAGGGTGACAAGTGTATGGGGGGAATAATTCTAAATTAATTAATTAAAAAGTGAATTAAATGTGAAAGAGGAATGTGTCATGAAGAAAACTCCTATAAAGAAAATGGTAAAGAGGGAAATGGGGGAAGACAAGTTATTGGTAAAGCTATGCCGCCAAAATTTATTTGACTGGTTTTACTTGTGAGAGTTGGGATACCCAACTTGAGAGAGAGTGGTAGCTTGACCTTGTGAGGCAAGCTAGGAGCTAGATTATTTTATGGTTTTGTGTGTGTGGACCCTTTGCGGCTCAGAGGGATAAGGGGGAAGAAGATTACCCCTAGTGTTGGTTGGGAGGTACTAGTGAGGTCACAACGACTAGAAAACAAGAGCAAGGAGGAAACACCAGTTTCCAAAGTACATCATCAAGTCCATCTCTATCGTCGGTTATGGTATTTTTATTGAAATTTGTAATTGCATTTGGATTAATTTGTATAATCGAGTTTTATTTTTACCTGGCGTAATAGTGTGAGATCTTAAGATTAAGAGACAAGCTCCTAGATTCTTTTATAAATGCTAGAGGTGGATTCCTAATTATATCACCACCATTTTTAATTTAAATATGAGCATGAATGTATACACATATAAATGTTTGATTACACCATTTTAATTAAAATTTGAGCTTGAATGTGTACACATATAAATGTTGATCAGTCCATTTTTAATTTAAATCTGAGCTTGAATGTATGCACATAAGAATGTTTGATCTCCGCCATTTTAATTTGAACCTAAGTTTTTCCAAAACGAATTTCACTCTGGTGAGTTTGCTTCCATTGGTGTCTTCTCAACTTAAATTTCCTTAACGCCCAGTTTATTCGTTGTTGAAATTGTTATTGATTATCAATTGGGGGTTTTCCTTAACTCCTGGTGTATTCGTTTCCTCGATTTTTTTTATTGATTATCCACTATGGGATTCCCTTAACCCCTGGTGTATTTGTTTTCCCCATCAAAAAATTTCTCTCTGATGAGATCATTGCCAACCCAAAAAAAATTGATCTAGAACTGCTTCAAAACTCTCAACTGATATGTACCTCATTTTCCCAATTGAATTTCTCGCTGATGAGATCATTGGGCATATCAGATTCAAGCTTGATCTACTTTTAACCATATCGCCTTGTTGTCCCTCTGCATATTTGGATCGAATTCGCTATTGGTATGTTGCGTTGGTTTTTATTTGGCTATGACTGTGAGATCGAATTCGTTGATGCTTTGTTGTTATGTTGGGAACATAATTCTTCAATTGTTCCTCTGGAATTAAAATTAATCTCTGTGTCAAAATTTCATTGCTCTTGACTAGAACTGTTGACTCCCCCCTTGGCTTGTGGCTTAGCGCCTGATGTATTCGAGCTTGGGTATTAACCTGTGTTCTAAGATTCCACACCTTTTGTGGACTTGTGATATTGAGATGCGCCTCAAGCCCAACTTTTGAATCTTTCCTTGTGGGTATCTCCACTTGTCCGACGCTTGTGTGAGCGCTACTCATAGTTGCCTGGACTCTTGGTGCTTGCAATGTTGATGTCCCTAGAACTCGGTTGTATGACTGAAGATAGGGATTGATGAGAGATAAGCCCACTCGATGCGTAGTTTAATACTTATTGACCTTTGGGATCTCCCTTGGTGTGTAACTTTTGGGTGGGCACATATTGGATGTTTTCCATGGTGTCAGACACTATTGGCATTGCTTGACTAATGACTAGTATTTAGTGGATGACTTGACATTTGGGTAGATTGAGGGTTTACATGAATTGATTAATGAATTGCATATTTTGTTAAAGGCCTAATATTTTTGGAGGTTAAAGATAGATTGAGTCCTTGTTTTTGAATTAAATCAGATTGGGCTTCCCTAATTTTCCCTTCCATGAAATTGTTGACTTGGTTCTTCCTCGTCCCTTAAACCATGGATATGTAGTGGGCATATAGAGACCTCATTATATTAGTTGAATATGTCATAATCTCCTTAGGTCTTAGATTGGATATGCCCATTAGTATATGGATTATCTCCTCTATCCTTATTCAGGGGAAATGTTTATTATAGTTCCCATGCATTAGAAGTGTAAATTTAGCATTGGTTTCCTTCCACATTATTTTATGATTGACCCTCTTAGCTCTTAAGGAGGGATGCGCAAGATTTTGACTTCACTTTAGTTGCTAGTTATAAATTATTGATGTTAGTTTTAAATGGATACATAATGAGAAAGTGGAGTTAGATTAAATGTATCGATCTTCTTATGGGTTGTCATAATGAAATTGTAAATTTGGCTTCTCCTTACATACTCCTAGAAGATATCCCTAGTATGGAATGAATAGTTAAGCTACATGAATTTAGATTGTAATTATGTGCTTGATTCATTACCCTGTATGTAATATCCTCTTACCCATTCACATCTAGTATCGCTTGAATATTTCTAAGTGTGATAGAATATCATGTTGTATCTTAAAAATTGATTATTAGGTGAGAATGTTGATCTAGTTAATTGTGGTTGATGTTGGAATGCTTCATGGTGGTAATTATGTCAATTCAACTGATTCATTTTTGTAGTAAATTTTCATCGCACCATGAATAATTGATGTTTAAGATTGATTAATTGATCTAGTTGAATTCTGAAATGATTGGATTAGTGGGAATTAAACACTTCCTTGTTCCTCAGAACATTCACGAGCCCTGAGACCTTAAATGGTCAAAATCAATCGCATCCTAGGCTTGAGCATTTCTTATGTGTCCTTGAGGTCCTATGTAACAACCAAATATTTCTAAACATCATAAGTTTCATAAGCAATTTATGAAAGAAACTGAGACAATAACTTTATAGCATAATATTGATTTTCATAACAACAACTTCAGTAACTTAGATTTATCAGTGAATAATGATTGCATGGCAGAATGAAATAAATACATAACTTAACAAATACCTGGTTCTGATGCTAATTTATGTTGCCTTGCTACCTTGTTGTTGCCTTCCTGTTACCTGATACACAAATCAACCCTGCCACAAACAAAGAATAACTACCCAAAACTACTGTCCTCCCTGCCAACTAAGAAAAATACCTAGCTCCAGGATATCTATGGATATCCTGGCCCCCGTGCCCAAAACCTCCAGCAACTCGGTGCCTCAACTGATCAAAATCCCTAGCCAAAAACTCTGTGCTCATAGCAAATCTCCTAGTCCTCAGGATCCATCCCCCTCATCCTCCGTTCGAATGCCCTTCACGTAAACCTCCCTCCTTCCCTTATTCCTCCTTCACCGACCCATGCAGTTACTTCCTCAACCACCATCATGCATGTCCCTTATCCTTCCTTTAATGTTTATCTTCTCGAGATGAACAGGTTATCCCTTGTTGGGTACGTAACCATATTATAACATATATCACTGATCTCTTAGATTTATTTCTCAGGTCATTAAATGTAATTTGTAGTAAAATATATAATTAATTTATCACTATTATAACCTTTAATTAACTGATAATTTACTTAATTAATATCATTAGATCATCTTTGTTTAATTAATAACTTGTTACCACAATTAATCCCCTAATTAGCTTTACTTTATAATCTTTAAACATTTATCTAACTAGGGTCGTTACATACACCCACCCTTCAAGAAACTTCGTCCCAAAGTTAAGGTATCTTATGGTGCAAAGGAAGAGAGCATGGTTCACACATCCACAACAAGTAACTGACATTATCAGTAAGTAAGTCAAGAAAGCTCATACATACTAGTGTATATGTACAAGAAATGCATGTGTAGCTAGTACATGCAAGTCTCGTTCATGTACTAATAATCAAAACTGTCATCCTTTAGTAATTTATGTATGCATTCAATCCAGTCAGCAAGACTAGTATTTTATAAAAGACAACAATCAATCAATTGTTTGAGAAATTCTTTAATCACAATTATCCGGTTTAACAATTTTATTTTAAACAACTGGGGTTTAATTACTTAATAATGAATATTCATATATACACATCTCTCTTTTTTTTTTTGAAGGGATGACATCAAATTCCACCACAAGTCAGATCTCCATATAGTCTCAACTATTACTACTCATCCTTCCTCCCTAACCTACTTCCAACTCCATTCCTATCCGTCCTCTGCTAGACTATCTTGGAGTGTCAACTATATTGACCTAACTCCAAATAGAACCCGTAAGTGGAAGTGTCACTATCTCGACCAAGCTTCCC